>OMNN01099953.1:0-15586 GCA_900302755.1 Chromis chromis | reverse complement strand
AACACCACATAGAACCAATATGATCAATGTTATTCACTGACAGGTGAAGTGAATAACATTGATCATATTGGTTCTATGTGGTGTTCTGCTGGAAAACCTTGGATTGTGACATCTGTGTTGATGAGACTTAGACACCCAAATAAACATTGTCCCAGAACAAGAACACTCCCTCATGCAAATGGAAATCAGCCAGCCTACCCCCACAGGAAAATGCACCCCACCACATGGCAAACACATCAAACAATCAGGAACATGTCGAGGAACATGACAATGGCCCAATATGTTGATTTGACCTCCAAACTTCCTAGACCCCATTCTGATCAAGCATCAACAGGATGCAGTGGAACAAGTTTGATTGACAGAGGCCCCACTGCACAAGCTAGAGTACCCAAAGGATCCACTGCCAACGTCCTGGTGCCAGACCCCATAGGACACCATGAAACGTCCTCTTGTCCATGCCCAATGGTTCAGAGCATTTTTGACCACATAAGGGGGACCATCACAATATTAGGCAGGTGGTCATAATGATATGCCTGATTGGTGTATATGACAAAGCCGTCTTGCTCTTGAGTTTAGTGTCAGTATTGTGGGAGAGTTTTTCAAAAACCTCTGGAAGTTTGGTTAAACTTTAAGCTGCTTCTTGTAAATTGTAATTGTAAACAGCGCTCAAGATAAGACACATGCCTCGTCCTTGATGGTGTTATTTAAAACATCCAAACTAATTTGCTTTTAATCTCTCCTAATGGATGGTCATAATTAATTATGGAAGACAAGCACTGATCCACCCAGCAGTTTTTGATAAATCACTCTCTGAACCAAAGTGATGGAGCAGCAGACTGAGCAGCCAGCAAACACATATGACCCTCCTCAGATTGCTGCAGCGAGGTGGACCAAAAATAGAAATACACCTGACATGTGTGCTCTCTCTAGAATATTTCTAGTGGGATAAAATGCTATGCAAACAGATTTTACTCTCCAATTCATGCTGTGCTTCTTTGTCTGTGCACACAATACTTGATGTCCGTATGGATTCTGGACAGCTATAGGCATATATGCCTGGGTGGACACATGCACGGGCCTATTCATACAAATCTGACGCGCACATGTCTTTGCAAGCACAAACAGGTGCTTTCTTTTTTCTGTCTCCATGCATTTATGCTGTGTGCATGATAAGGCAGGTCTAAATGAGGGGGGAGGTTCACAATCGAAGGAGCCCATCCATGAGTGAAAGGCAGAGGAGGGTTTAGCTGCTGCTCAGTATGTTCCTGCTGGTTGAGGACGACACGGTGGGAGGAAAAGATGAATGCGATGCAGCATTTGCGTGTTTATCAGCGAGTCTCAGAAGCGAGAGGGCGCTTGCTTGAGTGATGCCTGCTCACTGTCTAATTACTCCGATGTGTTTGAAAACTCCAACTTTTAGTTTCCATAGAGCTGCCGCTTTGTAGCTGTGGAGGTAAACACACGGGGCAAAAAATAAAGCCGATGACTTCCAGTTCCTGCACAAATAGCAAGTCTCCTCCTGGTTCTTTCCTTCTGTCTTAATGGGTTTGAGAGGCTTTGTGCATTTCTGTGGGCGGAAAACAGATGTGAAAGGCAGTTGTAGCGTTTAGCAGTGGCTAATGATGATGGATAAAGATGCTGATTACAGTCAGGAGTGGCTACACTAGTCAGTCCCTGTCTTCTTTCAACACGGCCTCCCACTTTTTTTCCTCCCACCAGTGTGTCAAAGCAACATGATAATCATCCTCTCCTCACAGCCTCTCCCTGTTGCTCGTATGCCACCTTTTCACTTCATTTAATGCCATTTTGGGGTTAAAGGGTCATGTGTGAGGAGGAAACTAATTCTGCAACGGTGGGAAATCGGTTCTGGCAGTTGGACTGGTCTCATACCACAAACACTGTTATCACTTTTGTGAGTATATTCTGTCATGTGTGGAGGCAAAAAGTGTGTTCACAGACACGTTATAGAGGCTTATCTGTCATTTGGTACAACAATTTCCTTCCTGCAAGGTTAAAGGAGTCGCATGACATGACTCTCTTGATCAGAGATAGATGAGAATATTGATATTACTCTCATCTCTGTTCATTAAATATAGCCTCTTTCAGGCACTTTCCGTTATTAATCTGATGCCAACTGAAAGTGTTTCTTCTTCTTCTTCTTGTCTGAATTAGCACCCTGGTCACTATTTCATAAAAATCAGAACGGCAACCTAGCAACATCGGCACAAGTCTGAAGTGCACCCAGTCTCATTATGGGATTGGCGGATTGTGTGGAATGATTTGGAGTGGGCTTTTTTTTTTTACATTTCAGCTCCGATATTGTTTCAAAAACATCACAGAGAGCACAAAAGAACTCAGTGTGTGTACGAAAATCACTTTCCTCATTCACATGCTCTATAATTTCAACCCCATTCGGCTACAAATTGAAATATCCATAATAATAAAAACAGACACTAACAGCTTACGGTAATGATACTCTCCAACAGCGAATGTAATCTGTGTTTTTTCCCCCCACAAGATGTTAACAGAAGCTGAAGCTTAGTTTGTTGCAGTGAAGTAATTTCATTCAATATTTATAATCATACATTATCCCTGACATGGAGACAGAATTGGTCTGGGTCAGGATGAAATATCAAGTTACACTGTGTACATTTTTTTTTCACATCAGGCAGATGAGCCGCCACATACAGTTTAGTTTGTTGCTTCCAGCGCATTGTAGGAGTCTTTCCTCTGAGCGCCTTAAATACCAGCAACATCTAAGCACATCATGATGCACATTAGCATCTCCAGAGTGTGAGTTGTGCACATTTATGCATGGAATGACAGCAGTAACTTCTTTAATTACTTATAATTATAAATGATCCCCAACATGGAGACAGGATTGATCAGAATCTAACAGCAAGTTATTCAAACAAACACATTAAAACTCCTTTGTTTAGTCCACCCTTAACGCTAAAGTAGATATGTTACACGAAGCAGACTTAACACAGCAGAAGTACCACTGTAAAAATCCTGTGACCATCCCAAACCATTGAGAGATGGGTGAGCCCTAGATTGATTTCGTGAACAATGCTATTGAAGCTCAGTGTGGTGACTCCGGCCATCACCAGCCTGGAGTGCATGACTCCTCCTATCTCCTGCCTTATCCTGAAATGGTCAAAGAAATGGAGCATGAGTGGAGCTGCGTCTCGCCATGCAAACACCTCTAGACCATGGACTGTCCTGTCATTGTACCGACCTGTCACCCAAAGCTACCACGCCCTTAAATAAACAATTTCTACAATTTCATTTAGCAGACACTTTCATCCAAAGCGATGTACATCTGGGAGTAGATACAACACAAGCAAGGATCTAGTTAGGAGAAAACAACCTGGATAAGTGCCATAAAACAAGTTCAAGTGTGATAGGACCTTGGTGTCTACAGGCAGTGCGGGAGGTAATGGGATTTTTTTTCTCTCTCTTTTTTTTTTTTTGCTTTTGCAGTCTGTCAAGTGCAAAGTTGTTCAGTGCAGAGCTGGGTCTTTAGTCTTTTCTTAAAGACTGAGAGGGACCTTGGACCCTGTTGTGGTGGATCTATGAGGCGCCTTTTGTTGGCCGAGCGTAGTGAACAGAAGAGAGTGTAGACCCGAATGAGAGAGATTAGGTGGGAGCTGTTTTCATTGTAGTTTTGTAAGCAAGTGTCAGAGTTTTGAATTTTAAGCAGGCAGCAACTGGAAGCCAGTGAAGCAATGTGAACAGCGGGGTGACATGCTGTTTTTGGCTGGTTGAAAACCAGACATGTTGTTGCATTCTGGATCATCTGCAGAGGTTTGACCATGCATGCAGGGAGGCCTGCCAGTAAGGAGTTGCAGTAGTCGATGCGTGATATTACGAGAGCCTGTACCAGGAGTTGCGTTGCATGTTCAAGCCTTAATACAATTTAAACAGTTGAGTTCTATAAAAATTCACCCTTGTAAAATAGTAATAAATAGGAAGCTTAGCTATAGAGACCAAAACTGTTTTTCTACCACATGTAAACATGATTTTTCCTGCTGTAAAGTTGGCAATTTTAACTTAGGGGTTAATAGGGACTGACTTGCTTTTGTTGCCAGCCTCTAATGGCCATTCAAGGAACTGCTTCTTTTTGCTTCTGTGCTGGCTTTATTTTTCAGCCTTACCCCAAATAAATGTTCAAACTTTCCAATTTCAAAACGTTCCACAACTCATAGCCCCGAAAGTGGCTAAGCAATGGCGGACCACAGAAAATTTGTCTCCCTATGATATAATTGTTTTTTAAAGAAAAAAGGTCGGAGTAGCCTGGAAGCCTTGTTACGTCCCATGCATATTACAGTGGTGTTGCCCTGGCTTCAAATGCATCCTCTTTTTTTTAATGTGGCACACTAAAACATCCAACCACAGACTCTCACTTACGCTGCTGCATATGTGCATGTGAGGGTTTGTGTGTACAAACCACAGTAACAAATTAATACTATTACAATCTAATGAATGGGAAAAAGGGAATGCAAAATCCATCCAAACATGTCAACCAATTACTGAACATCAAAACAAGTGATTACATGAATCCAATGCATACATAAACACATACATGCACTGGTGTACATATGGGGACAATTATGTGTAATCACAGTAAGGCTGATGGGTTCAAGACTGGATGGTTTCGCTCAGATTAAATGTATGTAAATTTATGTGTGAAAACCAGGAAACCTTCTGGGGGAAAAAAATAGCTTATTAAGAATCACTTTTATTATGCATATTGATAATACTTTCCACTGTAGTGTTTTACTCATCCAATGATGTAACCTCCTTAAGGAATATTGAGAAAACAATGTGTTTCTTTTACCAGCTTCATTATAACTTGAAATAAGGCAACAGAAACACATCTTTCTGTGCTTTTGGTGACTATCATTGGGTTTTGGTTGTGAATTTTCTTCTTTAAAAGTCTAATTTAAACATATATTTGGTTTTAAATGACTGGAATCAGCCCACTGTTCATTAGTTATTCAAAAACTGTACTGTGTAACCTTCCTGGTGGTTGTTATAACTTGCAAATTCAGAAAGAAAAAAAAATATAGATAAATATAGAAAAAAATACAGATGACATGATTTTATTATTTTCCATGGTGGAGCACAAAAATCACATTCTATGGAAGCTTGTTCCTGTGTAGAAGATAAAAAATACATGAAAGGCATGGTAAATGATATTTATAAGATGCTACATAATGAGGTCAAAACTGAGATGCTTCAGTGAGTCAAAATTTTGAGATACTTTAATGTTGCTTTGTAAACTTGTTACTTTGACAGAATTTAACATTTTTAGGTCAAAATCACTATTTCAAGTAACGCTCTCCTTTTTCTTGACTTTTTCTTTTACTTTTTTCAGGGTCATTCTGTATTGATTAGCCACTTCATTCGCTGTAGGTTGAGTGTTAAAACCAACCGTGACTGGACTTGGTGTGTCTTTTTTTAATCTTCACCAGCATTCTGGGACCACGCTGATAGCATGCAAATCCCAATACATGCGCCTGCACAGACAACATCTTTTGCAAACCCCCTTGAAAGGTGTGGACGTGCCTCACGCCCACTCACATCTCCTTCATGCTATCCCCAGCCGCATTTATCTCACTCCTGTGATAAGCATTGAACAAGAGGAGGGATGGGGGCCTCCTGAGGAACATGATCTTCCTGTGTTTCGTGACCGACATTCATAAGCAGCACTAAAGATTTGAGGTAACCATTTAGTGTGATTATAATTAGTTCTAGGTGGTTAGTGATGCGGTGTTGTTAAATAAGAGGGGAAAAGGACTTTTCAAAGGGAAGTACTTCAGCAGCACAATTTTAAAATCAATATGCACCAAATGAACCGGTTCCTTGTTGAGAAACAATGTTGACATGAAACTGAGGAAACCTGTGGAAACGTTTCGTATGTTAAAAAAAACAGTCCAGAAGCAGCATGAAGACTCTATCGACAGGCCATTGTGTGAACACTCAATTAAGAACTCTGCATCAATGGATCCCCTGATAAGCTTCTCAGAAATGTCAACGCACAGTTTTCACAAACAGAAAATCACACTTAAACACTCAAAGGTTCACACAGCATCCAGTGTGCTCTTCGGGGCGGGTGCATCGTTTCAGTTTTCCTTAGATCCTCTCCTGTGCAAGAGATTAAAGGGCAAATGCTGCTGCCTCAAGAATTACCATCACAATGCGGCCATGTGATGATTATCAGCAAGCCAGGTCTCAACCTCGGAGCTACTTTCTGAGTTAATGAGCAGAGGGGAAGTGTAAGCCAAAGATAGAGGCAGAACAACCCCTCCATGCCTATCAGGATTAATCTGAGGAGCAATCACCTCTCCTACTTTACTCGGCGAAAGCTCAATGGAGGGAACATCCCTCATTACTGAGCCTCCTGTATTTCCCAGGAGGAGTGGAGGAAATTAACGCAATGAAATGATTATTTTAGCCAATTGCAAGGATGTACTGTATCTTGCAATTTGCACTTAGTTGCAGATAAGCTGTGCTCTTTAAATAGTGGCACACATTCAATAATGTATCAGGAGTTGGCATGCATAAGTAATGCATTCTATGCACAGTCACACCTTTCTCGCTCTGGACCCTCTTGCACCTGGGCTCCCCTTATTGTGTCAATCTGTTGAGCAATTAAAGCGAGACCTCCCTACCACCTTGGCAGGAGTGACAGGGAGTGACTTGCTGTGTGAGGAGTTTAAGGGGAAAATATACATCCATGTGAGCAAGGGTGCTAAAGGTGTGTTCGCATGCGAGGCAAAGAAACATGGTCACATTATATTTTACTCTACTCTACAGAGACCGAATTACAAGAAGCATCACATGTTGTATAATTATATCACATTTAGACCCAAAGTGACACAATGACTCACTAATTACACACTTTGCTCATTTTAAGCAGATGCCCTGACAAAAGAGTCGGAAAGGGCAACGACATATCATTCTTTTATCTCCATTCATGCTTATTCAGAAATCTCACAACACTTCCAGAGTCTGTGTTTACTTCTGATTTTTTTTTTTATCTCAGCCTCACAAGCACCTGGATGCAACCAAGTTACTTTAATCAGCACACAGATACACACTCCATCTCGCAGCTTCCTGGTAGACCTTTCTGCTATCTACCCGGCGTGTTCTCTGTTTCAATTTTCCCATCCACCGTGTTTCAGCTCGCTGCTAGGTGAGATACTCTGCACATCTGGTGCCAAACTGTTAGAGCCATACTAATTAGGGTGCACACACAGCTCCTGTTTCGTCCCACCTTGTCTCGTGTCACCATTTCTAAAGTGTTTAATCTCCAGCTCATTCTGCTTCGCAATCACATGTGTGTTTGTTCACGTCTGTCAGGCTCTCGTGAATCGATTGTTCAGTGGTGACATAAGCTATATTGCCCAAAGTATTGGAACACCCCTCCAAATAATTGATTTCAGGTGTTCCAATCACGTCCATGGCCACAGGTGTATGAAATCAAGCCCATAGACATGCAGACTGCTTCTACAAACATTTGTGAAAGAATGGGTCGCTCTCAGGAGCTCAGTGAATTCAAGTGTGGTACCGTGATAGGTTGCCACCTGTGCAATAAGTTCAGTCGTGAAATTTTCTCGATACTAAATATTCCACGGTCACTGTTAGTGGTATTATGACAAAGTGGAAGCAATTGGGAGCAACAGCAACTTAGCAACCTAGCAACTTTCTGCAGAGTCAATAGTTACAGACCTCCAAACTTGGGGTGGCCTTCAGATTAGCTCAAGAACAGTGGTAGAGAGCTTCATGAAATGGATTTCCATGGCCGAGCAGCTGCATCCAAGCCTTACATCACCAAATGCAATGCAAAGCGTCGGATGCAGTGGTGTAAAGCATACCGCCACTGGACTCTAGAGCAGTGGAGACGTGTTTTATCCTCTTTTGTTAAGACTGGAAGTTACAGTTTTCATGATTTAGTGGATTATAAAAAAGTGAGACAAACAGCCCCTACCAACCACTTGTACTAAAACATGAAGAGGTCAATGACCGGAGACATTTTGGAAGTTAGATGAAAATATTTATAACACTCATATGCTAAACATGAACTTTGGTCAGGATTAGGAAAAGTACCTAAACCTAACTTTAAAAAAAAAATTATAATTATGATCCACTATTTATTGTTATTGTCAATAATTCTTACTACTATACTTAATGTATACTTTGGCAGAAATAAAACACTGTCAGTGAAGCTTCCTGATAGATTCAAAATGAAGATATTTTCATTTTGCCAAACGCAAAATTAAGGTTTTCTAACTATGATGACATAAAACGTTATCAGTTTCCTTCAAAATCTATTTGCAAAATTAGTTTTATGTGAACATAAATTCTTATTGATAAGGTTGAATCTTCTTGTTTAACTGTAGCAAGAAAGCAAATAAAGCCCCTTTTCGACCGACATACCCCGGAACTAAATAGTTCCAGGGCTTTTTTTTAAGGAACTAAAAATTTCCTGTTGCCCATGTCGTCCGCGTTTCGACCGCGGTCTGAAGTCCCGGGGAGATCATGCAAATTAAGCCAATGACGTATGAGGACATATGAGGAAGCAATATATATAACTGCATTACACCGCCAGTACCTGCTTTAACTTTTTAATTTTCTCCCGGACCTGTTTGCTGCTGTGGAAGACGCCCATGTCGGCCAAACGCAGGGACATTTTCCCGTAAATCTTATCGTTCCGGGTCGCCGTCTCCAACTCTCGCTGAATATCGTCCTCCGCATAGACGGTCAGCAAGGCCTGCACCTCCTCGTCGGTCCAGCGGTCATACGTTTTCTTTCCAGAGTCCAGATCTTCTATAATCTTTCTTCACAGCACGATAAGGAATGTAAACAACTCGCTTGCAGCTGCACTCTTTAAACATGGCGCTTTTGCCACGGCCAATCAGACGTTACTACGCTTTGAGAGCCTGGCCAATCAGATGTTCAGACCTGCAGGCGCTGGCCCTGCCTCAAAAGTCCCTAGACCTTCAGAAAGTACACAACCGCTAGTAGGGTCTTTTTTCGGGGTAGATTATTTACCCGGAACTACAAATTTACCCAGGTAAATCTGGTCGAAACGCACGTAGTTCCTCAAAAAGACCATAGGTCCCAGGGATAGTTCCTCCGGTCGAAAAGGGGCTTAAGTGTTTCTAACTCTTCCTTTTCTTGTGATTGTTCTTTTTTCCCACCTCAATCTATCTGCTGCTTAAAGTCTGTGTCTTTTCACTTGTGTTTCCCAAGGCCTCGTCCATTTCTCATACCAATTGTCTTTTCGTCTCTCACACCTTCCCTTTCCTTCATATTCTGCTTCCCCACCACCATAATCCACTCTCGCTCTCCCAGCTGCAGGCCCCTGCTGCCTGTTAGTCCTGTGAAACTTGTTAATTAAATCTGCAGATTGAAAGACCCCGGGGAACAATGTTTAATCGATGAGCACAAATAGATGACTTTCATTCCACACAATTCCTACCATAACACTTGCCCAATCTTTGGCCCAATTGAGGGAATTGTGTGTGTTCACTTGTACAATTACAAAGAGGCTGAGGAAAAAAAGACAGCGCAGGAGCAATCTAAGTCAATCACTAAATGCTATAACAATCTCCTTCTCCCAGACGTCACGCTCGTAGAAAGTAAATTGTTTTCCCGCTACCTTTCTTTTGATATCGTTGTGCTTAAAATGTTCTTTTTTAACCTTTTGCTTTCTCCTCTCCCCCTCGGGCTTGGCTCACTCTGCTTTGTTGCCATTGATATGTCAGCTAAATCAGGAAATACAGGGCTTCTGCTGGAGACTTAATGACTACTTGATGTGTAGCAGAGGAGGTTTCCTCTAACCAGCGGCTGTCATCTCGTCCTCAAAGCCCAACTGATGTCACTGGCGATTCACAAGAAGCAGAACAGAGGTTATGTGCAAATTAAGTCGAAGCTGTGCCTAACCATGTACAAAGGGAGACAAATATTCATACATGGCTCAAACATATGTGCACTCACATACTAAATGCCTGGCCTTTCTCCAGCTGCAGGCGGTATCTCGTTTCGCTCAGCTGTTCTTTTGCCCCTGCAGCTACGTCTGCATCTGACCTCCACATCTCCAGCAACAACAAGCCGACCCAGCTGGCTCCAACATCCGCAGCGCCCACGACATCACCGAAATGCAAAGTCACAGAGAAAACAGAGGCATGAATCACCACAGACACAACAAAAAATCCCTCTCAAAATAGCCACAACAGTCCTAAAGCGCCCGGTAAGATGTCACCAGTGACCAGCCACCAGTTTTCATAGGTGAACTTTAGCTGCTGTTTCATAAAAATACACAAAACAGGTCGGAGGTTTATTCTTAGATTTAGTCGAGTGGAAATTAGACAGTTGCACAGAATAAATACTAATTTATTTTAAGCCCGAGATGTTAGCCATCCCATCGAGGGGTGGCTAAGAGCCGCGTTTCCAAGGTAACTATCAGCGACACCGTGTGACAAGTGACAATCAGTGTCACCCGCTGACAAAAAAGGAGAAAAAAACGTGGCTCAATTTGTGCTTTTCAAACAGCGGTGTGGAGGGTGAAACAAGGAGGTCACAGGAAACCCTTGAAAAATCCACTTCCGACTGTTCCACAAGTTTTCTGCTCCGGTGCCTGGAATGAAGAGAGCCGAGCACAATGAGCTCAGTTTGCGACGTGTTTATATATTTATTTACTTTAAGAGCAATTTAGTCAGCCACAGCAAATTAGTCCCACTGCTATGTGTGTTGTGTCTCGGTTGTGCTCACTTTGACCTCATTTTTATGTTTTTTTAAAGAGGGTCTTGTTTGTGCTTTACTAAACTAGCGTGTAACAAGACTGCAGCCACACACCATGAAATGGAATGTCATTGGCTTTGCAGGTATTCAGTCGTAAACCAAAGTGTTGGACAAATTAAAATTGTAAACATGAGTATAAAATTTAATGGCAGTCAATCAGACATTTTTACTAGGAGCCACAAATGTCAGCCTCACGAGGAAACATCAAAGGATCGCCAGCATCACTGGGGTTCCTCTGGGCACCGTAAACATCTGAGCCAAATTTCATGGCAATGCTTGTGATTTTAGATATTTCTCAATGTGTAGGACTGTATATATACAGTCTGTGGAATCCCCAGGGGAATGTTAAGCAGCAAAGCTCTAAGCCAGCAGGGAATCTCACCTGGGACTCACTGCTTGTAAGCTGTATGTGCTCTAAACATTTGACTTTTAAATTGCCCCCTTTATTTATTTAGTCTGGACTCGCATTACCATCACTAGAGTATTGCTGCTAGAGTGGCTTAAAAAAAAGATATAATATAAAATATTAATGCAAATAAGAAAAAAGCCAATAAATTCAAAATCTACAGAGAATGCAATCCCCAACACACCTGCATTTTTTCAGAACTCCGCCTGCTTTGATTAGACTTTAATTAGAATTGTGTCACTGCAAATATTATCCCATCCTCTCAGGACGCCGTATTTGTTGTTTCTTATTGAAAATATTCCATTGAAGATATTCCCTGGGATAAAAAAAAATAAATGCAAATTCAGGTTCCCTTGTGTATTTGGGTTGAAAAGATAGATGCAGCAAACCTCAACACAGGCTAAAACCATAGAGACCAACAGGCTGGAAAATAAAAATATTCTACTTTTGTACTTTAAGCTGTGATTGTAAAAAAAAAAAAAAAAAGAACTTAGTGATAAATGTTGTATTTTGTTGTTTTCTCTCTTTTCTGTAGAGAGTAAAAATAGAAATGTTTTCTTATCTTTCTGATTCTGAAACAGAAACCAAATTATATTTTATAAGTAGAACTGAATCATTACAATTCATAGCTTTCTGTGTAAATCATTCTGCAAGATTTAGGTCACAACAATTTCATTCAACAACCTCGAAAACCCCTGAATGGAAACAATTTAACAAACAGCAATGAATGTTTTTCAATCACCACCTCTCACTTATGCATACATAAAGTAAATCATATCGTGTCACAAACATCACCTCAGTGGTGTAATGATACGTGAAGTAGGTGGAATAACTGCTGATTGGGCATGGGCATACTGCAGCCCCATCTTATGCATTTCAAATGACTTAGGTTGTATAGATGAAAAACAGATTCAACTGTCCCAGTTTATATTTGTACACCCTCATCTGCCCGACTGATCGCAGCACTGATGACATTTCTCCGCTAAATGTCCCAAGTGTTTGGTGAGGGGGGAGGCGATCTAAGGCGTGCTTCAGATTTGTGGTGTAGAGGTGGACATTGGGTGAGATTTGTGTCGACACACAGCTGTCTCACAGGCTTTTCATCAACAGAAACACTGGACTAACGCCAGTGACTCGATGAGTTTCGATGAGCGTTCATCCTTCACAGAAACACACACTTTCCCCTACAGTCTGGAGCAACCAGGCGAAGCTTTCTCCTCACGGATCATGTTTGCTGATGAGAAGTTTAGGGAGCGGGGTGAAGGGGACAACATCTGACAGAGGTCCTGTCCACTGAGTCACACAAGACATCTATCTCTTGATTTAATCGAGACACGAGGAAATTGCCTTCAAACTCAATGCATGTCAGTGTATCTATCACAGAAGCAGCATCAATCACACAGCTTGTTTCCAATCCCCAAAACCCACAACACAGTGAGAAATGCCTCTTTCCTCAAAACCCACTTTGAAGTCCTACTTTTTCTGTGAATATTTGAATCTCTGCAGATTGATGTTTATGCTGAGGAGGCCTTTTCTCCCTCTGCTGAAGGGGAACCAGCTAAGATTTGGAGTGCATCCAAGAGCATCATTTGTGACATCACATGTAGTGGCAGCCAATCGTGGCCCAAAACTGAGACGGCTTGTGTCAAGTGGTTAATCTCTAAAAATGAAATATGAAAGTGCAGTTTAAGGTTGCAACTCAGATTCACACGCCTCTCTCGAGTTTCTATCCAACCATGCTGTGACAGGAAAGATTTTATTTTATTTGCTGGCGAGTTCATTCTGAAGCCCTGAAACTATTTATCCTGGGGCTAAAAATGTAAGTAGGGAGCCAGTGGAAGCATTTATTTCATTAAGAATACACTCCAGAGAAATCATTCTCCACACATTAACACTATGACATTGTTAGCTCACCGCTAGCAGCTGTTGTTAGCGTGTAGATTAAATAAGACTGTGTGTTTACCGTGTTCATATATGAACTATGCAGCCAGATGTCTGGTGAGATTTAGGTGGGAGTAACAGTGGAACCAATCATTTCTCGATGTCAGCTTCAATTTAAAAGACACAGACACAATTAGAGTTACTCTAATATTCCCCTAAGCAACCGTTCGATGTTTGGATGTATGTGTACTGAAATATAAGCAAGTTATACAGCTCAGGAAAAGTTTTATGGCAGCTGCAGTATCCTCATAAAATAAAACCAGTTTTCTGCAATGCAGCCATTTCTGAGCATCATAAAGCACAAATGAGAATCAGCATGACTTCTTCTAAATGACATGGCCTTTGTGGCTGCTGGTTATCGGGTTCAGAGCGGTATGAGTGGACCAGCGGTGGCGGTGGTGGTGGGTGGAGGCCAGAGGCAGCTGCAAATTTACATATTCACAGCCTGGAATTGTCAGTGAGGGAGTAAATGTGCTGTTCAGGAATTTTTTAGTTGTTTATTGAACTTGTAAATATAATATATCACTCATTGCATGGTACTTTCGTATTTTCTGAATTTCATCCAGAGGGGATCTTTAAAGGAAAAACTGCGGTGAGTCGACTCCATGCTGACAAACAGACATGTGATGCCACTTAAAACTCGACAAGTGAATCTATTTTGAAGTTCCTTCAAATTCAGATGAACTTGTGATGTTCTGCTAACGGCTATCTGCAGGAAGGATCGTATTTCTCTCCACACTCCTCGTTCTCCCACTAAAAATTCACTTTCAGCACTGGTCGCCTGCTTCCCTCAAAGGATGCTGTCAACTTAAACTATTCTGTCATTCCTTTATTCCCACTTACTCTTTTTTCGTTTGATACCAAAGCGTGTTCTTTTTGGAGAAAGCATTAACTACTTCATTGTAACTTCATGTCAGCATCATCAGGAAATAAGAGCATGCAGATGAAACAAAGAAGCTCCTGCAACACTAGGTAATCCTTGCTACTCTCGTCTGGGAGACTTCATCAGAACATGGAACCCTTCTGAGAATACAATCAGTATTTAATCAACGCTATGCATGTAAGCCCATCAAGACACTGAGTCACACTCTTGAGAGTAAAACTCTCTAGCATGCCATTACAATCAGATTGTATTGATTTCAGCCTGATTATCAGCGGCGTGCGTCACTGTTTGCGTTTGGCCTTCTACATACACTAATCAGCCACAACATTCTGCCCATTGACAGGTGAAGTGAATAACATTGATCATATTGGTACTATGTGGTGTTCTGCTGGAAAACTTTGGATTTTGGCATCTGTGTTGATGAGACTTAGACACCCAAATAAACATTGTCCCAGAACAAGCACACTCCCTCATGCAAATGGAAATCCCAAATGTCACTGGCCTACCCCCACAGGAAAATGCACCCCACCACATGGCAAAAACATCAAACAATCAGGAACATCTTAAGGAACATGACAATGGCCCAAGATGTTGATTTGACTTCCAAACTTCCTAGACCCCATTCTGATCAAGCATCAACTGGATGCAGTGGAACAAGTTTGATTGACAGAGGCCCCACTGCACAAGCCAGAGTACCCAAAGGATCCACTGCCAACGTCCTGGTCCCAGACCCCATAGGACACCCTGAGAGGTCCTCTTGCCCATGCCCAATAGTTCAAGACAATATTAGGCAGGTGGTCATAATGATATGCCTGATCAGTGTATATGACAATGGCTGAACATGAGACAGTGTCAAAGGGCAACCCATGCTGACTTTTGATTACAATTTTGCACTGACATGAGGCAAAATTAGTTTCCGTTTTTGTTTCTCACATGTATGGCTGAATTGCACATCATTATTACAATTTGTCATTGGGTGACATAAAGTAGTTTTATTTTATGCAGTCTTAGGTGAGCTGGTGTGCTCCAGCTGCAGAGAGTGTGGAGGGGTGGTTATATCTAAGCCATTCTAATGCAGGATGGAATTATGTTCATGGTTAAAAACTAACTGTGTACTGTAACTTCTATATACAGAGATGAGTTTTTAGACGTTTAATCAATGACCGAAGGGGACCGTTAGGGTTACAGATTAATTAGAAATTGGCCAGAAAACACAGGAGATCGATGTTGTGATCAATTCTGTGATCGTACATGAAGAAATTGATAAATACTGTGCAGTAAAAAGAAGGTTTCTGGTTTATGTTACAGAGTATAGTAGACAAATTAAACAAGTTATGGGTTGGGCTGTGATTTGCAGAGAAAATACTGAAAGTGTAAAGATCAGGGAATAAGAGAAAAAAAGATTTTGATGAAAAGGCTGAAGACAAATCCTCAAGAACAGATTCAGTATAGTAATCTATTATGGAGGGATTGGAGGGCTAGATTAAATCAAGTGGAGATTTTAATGGAAGAACCATCTTTTGTGAAAAAATTAGGGGGGTGGG
>OMNN01099952.1:1694-21083 GCA_900302755.1 Chromis chromis | reverse complement strand
GAGCTTGGTCATTAACAGTTTTATATGTTAGAAGCAGGATTTTAAATTCTATCCTGGATTTTACAGGGAGCCAATGAAGAGAAGCTAATACAGGAGAATTGTGATCTCTGTTACTGGTTCCTGTCAGAACTCTGGCTGCAGCATTTGGTATCAGCTGGAGGTTTTTAAGAGAGTTATTGGGACATCCGGATAATAAGGAATTACAGTAGTAGTACAGCCTAGAAGTTACAAATGCATGGACTAGTTTCTCAGCATCATTCTGAGACAAGATATTCCTGATTTTTTCAATATTACACAGATGAAAGAATCGATAATAATAATAATAATAAGAATCGATGCTTTATTTTCATCTTAAACAAAGAATGAATGTCCAAACAGCCTGCAGTCCAGGTAAATAGTCACTGAAGACTTGTTACCTTAGAGCTGGTCGTGTCTGAGTCACTAATGGCTTCTCAGTTGTGTTAAGGAGCCCCAAAAAAGAAAACAAAAGAGACATGTAAAAGCTTGACGCTTAGATTTGGTAAATTTACTAATGTAACTGCACTTCACACATGATTTGGTGAAGGACCATTGAAAAGTTGGAAATGTGATGTTTCCTTATGTTTTTACAGTTTCTGGCTGATAAATGATGTAATTTTGGCATTTTTAAAAAGGTAATACAGCTTTGAAACACACTGATGGGTTCAGATTGTTAATCATAACAGTTCTCACCAGCTTCTTCACTGAACCCTGCCTAGCAACCTTCTCAATGCAGATCGGAAAGGGTTAAGGAAAAAACATGGTGAGACTGTAAAAGTGAACAACAAAAAGCAAACAATAACTGCAGGTTTGTGATGAGGCCTGAAGTTCCTATCCACCAGTCGACCTCCACACTAGAAACGCTACTGTAGTTCCTGTACTGGCACTGAACATTTGCATTGGGCATAACTAATGAGTGTTTGATGCACTGTTTGACACTGAATGGAATTTCATGAAAATCTTGCAGTAATTGTCCAATTTTAATGATTTGTTTTGACTGACAGTCTTTCATTAAGTACAATATTATATAATAGAGAAAATGAGAATGAAAAATGCCCTTTGAGAAAGCATTTAACTGACAGTAGGAAGAAAAACCAACAAATCCCGGTTCTGAAAGTGTGGCTCTAAAGATAACATAAAATATCATGATGGAATTGTACATTCATTTTGTAAAAAAATAAAATAAAATGCTTATGACAACAGTTGCGGGCAGGCAGATGGGGTCTGTTTTGGCTAGGGAGCCCTCTTAAATCTGAAAATGCTGGAGATACCCGGGCAAACAGACTGTTGCTGAAGTCTTGGTTTGTCCTGTAGTGCTTAAAGAAAGACCAGAGATCGGTTCCATCGGTTCAACTGCTGTTCACATGGAACCCTTCTCCACTTCGGCCTTCAAAGTTCTCGTTTGAATATTTGCTACTACCACCAAGACCAGTAGCTGGTTCCCTCCAAAGTTTCCCTCAGGATAGCTGGCACTCAGAGTCTCGCAGTTTTATGTGGTAAAGCGAATGATTAGAGGTCTTGGGGCCGAAACGATCTCAACCTATTCTCAAACTTTAAATGTGTAAGAAGCCCGGCTCGCTGGCTTGGAGCCGGGCGTGGAATGCGAGCCGCCTAGTGGGCCACTTTTGGTAAGCAGAACTGGCACTGTGGGATGAATCGGGAGATGATACCATTAAAATGTTTTAACCCTTTAGGAGCATTATTAGAAAATGAAATAGCAATTTGTGAGTCTACATGTTGGCGTCAGGGGTTTCTTCACAGGCATCAGCCTTTGATGACCATGAAGATCCAGAGTAAAACACACAAAAATCTAACTGTTTCCAGGATGTCTTGTTATGTTTAGGTCAAAAGGTATTTTAACCTGATGTTGTGTGAAGTGGTATGAAATATTCAAACCAAATGCCATAAGTTATTTAAGCAGAATAGTTATTGGAAATGTTTTACAAAAGGCAAAGACACTCATTAGAAAAATTAACATGCAGATAATGTAAATACTCAAATTAAAAGTTAACAATGCTGAACTAATGAGGATCCAGAACACAATATAAAATGCTATGGTTCACATTCACTGTACTTTATGTCCAAGGAGTGGTTGTGGTGTACTATCTATGGAACAGTGCGTCCTGTTTCCTTTTCATACACTATGTACTGAACAATGGACTGTGATTTAATTGTTCAGCCAAGCAGTGCACACAGCTGGCAACACTTACTGAAAACATTAATGCATAAAGCACTTTTGAACTTCGCTTACATCGTGTGGTTTTAAATGAGCAGAATTTCATGACACCAATTAACTGAATGTACAGCAGGAATGAGCTGTTTATCAGTACCCTCAATCGGATAGACTGTTGAAGAGACCTTTATTTGTAGAATTGCTGTCGAGGAATGTGTTCTTGGTTCCCAACATGCCTGCAAAGCTCTATTCATTAAAATGCTACAGACTATAATGAGCATGTTCTGCAAGTTGGGTTTTTTCTGTATTTTTCTAACATACATGTGTGCATGCTGCATGCCTTTTTTTAGACTATTCACAGTAATAATCAGAATAAATCCCAATGATGTCTCTTTGTTTAATACCTAAAGTGTAATATGTTCTTCCTAATCAGATGTTTGTTCCACACACAAACAGACTTGATAATGTGTTTTCTGATACTAGATCTGATGCCTGATGCCTGGGGTGATTTTAATACTTATCTAGCGTTTGATAATCCAGTTATTAAGGTTGTGCTACTATATTTTCATATTGCTATTTTTTTCAATCAGATTAGATGATTTCAGTAGTTTTCTGTATTTGAGGCTCTGTAAAAGAAAGATCTTGTGTCTGCAGCTAAAGGGAGAATACTGCTATCAGGCTGTGAGTTCAGAATTGATTGTATCGCACATCAAAACCATAGTTCTCTCAGATCTAGACCAAGACTAGTTTGCATATAAAGCAAACAGATCGGGAGAGGATACGGTCTGTGAAGCACTTCACACACCCCCCTCCTGGATCAGTGAAGCACATATATAAGGATGCCGTTTGTTGATTTGATCTCAGCATTCATACAATCAGACGTTGCCAACACACAGACAAACTGAGTAACCTGGGATTAGGACCATGCTGCTGGATCATGGACTTCTCACCCTACAGACAGATTGGACCTAACACTATATTCACCCTCATCCTGAACACCACATCCCCACAGAGCTGCATGCTAAGCCCTCTTCACTCACAACCACAGCCCAATTCACACACTTCCGTGAGGTTTGCTGACGACACCGACATTGTTGGCCTAATTTGAAAGGATGGAGCAAAAACCTACAGGGAGGAGGTGCAACATCTGTCTGAGTGGTCTAATGGGAACAACCTGATTCTCAACACCATCAAGACAAAACAACGGGTTGTGGATACATACCATTTGGCTCTTGCACACATTCCACAAATGAAACAATGTGTTGCACATCTATGCTCCACATGTAAACTCTTATTCTTTTACATGCCCAGCCGTACTTTATATATTAATGTATATACTTGCTCTGCTGTGCCGTGCTGGCTGCTCTGGGCTTCGGGGTCCATCACACTTGCATGCTGATTAGGGCTTACCAGCTCCTGTTGAGTCCCATTGTCGAGAAAGGTTGGGACCCTCCAGAATGTGCTGAGTCTCTCTCCAGAGACTCTACACTAAACTCATGCCCTCTTTTCACCTGTATCCTCGGGCGGCCTACTTTATACCTTCAGGACATTTACGAATATGGCATTCAATACCGTTTCTTTTTTGGGTCTGATTTTCTATTTCTGTCTTAATTTTTTTATTTTATTTTTTATGTGGAGTTGGTGGTTGGAAATAACACAGCACTCTTCAATTCACCACTCACACACACTTCAATTCTAATAGCACTGCCTGCCTGTTCCCTCCCCCGTTCTTCTTGTCTCGTCCTGTCTAGCCTTCGTTTCCCCCTCAGATCACTGCGGTGCAGCACTGCCCTCCCTGGCTCATAATAGGGAAATCTAATAAAGAATGTCAGTTTAGCTTCCAGGGAGGGCCGGTGATGGTCACGCACTAAAGTACTTGGCTGCAAGACTAAAATATGCATAAATCTCTTAAAAAGTTGACACCCCTTTTGTGGTGTTACACAATGAGAAAAAATGCAGACAAGAGGGAAAAAAAAAAAAAAAAAAGACAAAACAAGGGGTTGTGGATACATACCATTTGGCTCTTGCACACATTCCACAAATGAAACAATCTGTTGCACATCTATGCTCCACACGTAAACTCTTATTCTTTTACATGCCCAGCTGTACTTTATATATTATATGTATGTACTGTTTGTCTTATGTGAAGTTTTTAAGATAAAGCTCTTTTTGAATTTCCTGTTTAAGTATGTATACTGTGTACTGTTTATTGAAATCAATTTAGAAATTTCACGAGACTTGACAAACACAATTCTGTTGCACCACTTAACGTGCCAATAAAAGCTCTTATGTCCTGTCAGACTGAGAAAGACTTTTCATCTTATCTCATTCTCCCCCCCAAAAAAACATTTTAGTACAAAGACATTTATTACTCTTTTATTTTAAAATACTGTATATTCATTTTACTCTTGTAATGTTTCCACTGTCTGGTCTATATATTTCTTCCATGTGCAGAGGCAAACCAACAGTGAATGCATTCACTAACAAGTACAAGAGTGCAGCAGAGCCTGATATATCTTCTTTCTCTGTGCAATAGAGCTCCATTATTGTCCAAAACGTATCACAAACACATCACTTAGCCACATTGGGTGACATGTTTCCCCATTATTGGTAAACATTTTTGTCCCTTTAGGTAGAAAAGTGCTATATTAGTGCAGTCCATTTACCATGAACACACATACCGTTGTGTATTTGGATTCAGTCCCACATATACACCATCCTACTGCCACAAATACTCACTAAAACACCAAATGTGGTTTATTCCACCATGGAAAGTAGTTCTAGTTCCTTTTGTTTGAATAACATCTATAAAAGCTACAGTGGGCAGCTATTAAGAGAATTGCTGAGGCGCTTTTTTAAAGATTTACATGTTCACTAGGAATCAATAAGCTTGAAGCTTCGAGTCACAGACAGCAGAGATGTCAGACTGATTTTTTATTTTTTTTTGCTTCAGCCTGTTTGACTGTGCTGCTGAAACACACTTTTGCTCTAAACCATCCAGCTGCATTTTGTATTTAAGTCTTTCTAGACCACTACTCCCCATCTGGACAACATATTTGATGCTCAGGCACATATTATGTCGTAATGTCCAGGACAAACATCCCTGGGACACGTGTCACAAATTTCCCCCTACCCCTCGAGTAGTCATGAGCAAAGGAAGAGAAAACATCATTACAAAATGTTGTAACAGCTACAGTAACCCAAAATAAAAATAAAAAATGTGTTGATGTGAGAAGAAGCAGACTATATAGAGACTATTCTTAAAGCTTAATTACATTTGTGGCTTTAAGCTGTGCAGAATGACCAAACCCAACATGGAACCTTTTCCTAGATTTCATAGTAAACAGATTGAGTAGATCATCCATTAATAATCCATTAAACAGACAATAAACCACCCAAATAATAAGTTTTAAATAAAGCAAATGCAGACAAACTTATTTTGACAGAAGGTGGGGGAAGATAATGGCTTAATGATCTGAAAACAGAATGTCTGGTAAGCTTCTGCTTTTGTAAATGTAAACAGAAACCATGGTGACACTCCAGAATATGGCCGCCCAATCAGTCCTATCAAAGTTGCTCACTGGAACAATGTTTTAGGCTAAACTAAGATGCTTAACTGATCAACATACAGTGCTGTGCAAAAGTATTTGCCCCCGTACAGAAAACTTCTTTTATATGCATATTTGTCACACTTAAATGTTTCAGATCATCAAACTAATTTTAATGTGAGACAAAGATAAACTAAGAAAACACAAAATTGAGTTTTTAAATGATGATTTTATTTCTTGAAGGGAAAATGCTATTCAGCCCTTTTTGCCCTATGTGAAAAAGTAACTGCCCCCTTAGCTACCAATCTACCAAATGACCAAATTCATTTGGCAATTGGGTTCAATCTCACCAGCCACACCCACATTTGTTTACTGCCAGGCTTGTTGAATCTAAACATCACTATATAGAGCCTGTCTGGTATTGTGAAGTAGCTAAAGGGTCTCAAAAAGCAGCACATGATGCCACGTTCTAAAGAGATTCAAGAACAGATGACAAACAAAGTCATTGACATTCATCAGTCTGGAGGGTTACAAAGCCATTGCTAAGGCTCTGGGACTCCAGAGAACCACAGTGAGAGACATTATCCACAAATGGAGAAACATGGAACAGTGGTGAACCTTCCCAGGACAGCCATCCTACCAACATTTTTCCAAGAGCACGTCAACATCTAATCCAGGAGGTCACAAAAGAACCCAGACGAACACTTAGAGATCTGCAGACCTCACCGGCCTCAGTTAAGGTCCATACATGATTACACAATAAGGAAGACACTGGGTGAAAATGGCATCATGGGAGAGTTGCCAGGCGCAAACCACTACTGACCAAAAAGAACATAAAGGTTCGTCCAGCATTTGCAAAAAAATATCTAGATGAGCCCCAAGACTTTTGGAATAACATCCTGTGGACTAACTAGTCAAAGTGGAACTTTTTGGGAGACATTGGTCTATTACATCTGGTGTAAAGCTAATACTGCATTCCACAAGAAGAACATGATACCAACAGTGAAACATGGTGGTGGTAGTGTGATGGTTTGGGGCTGCTTTGCTTCCACAGGACCTGGATGACTTGTCATCATTGATGGAGCCATGAATTCTGCTCTATCAGAAAATCCTCCTGGAGAATATCCACCCATCAGTTCAGGACCTAAATGACCCAATGAACACAAGCAAGTCCACCTCTGAGTGGCTCAAAAAGAACTATATTAAGGTTTTGGAGTGGTCAAGTCAAGGTCCGGACTTGAATCCAATTGAGATGCTGTGGCAAGACCTTAAAGGCTGGTTCATGCTTCTAAACCATCTAATGTGACTGAATTAAAACTATTCTGCAGAGAAGAGTGGACCAACATTCCTCCATGGCGATGTAAAAGACTGATCAAGCTATTGCAAACATTTGACTGCAGTTGTTGCTGCCAAGGGTGGCCCAAGGGTGATTACTTTTTCATAGGGGTGATATAGGTTTTCAATACTTCAATAAACCAGAATTTAAAAACGGCATTTTGTGTTTTGAGGATTATCTCCGCATAATATTCAGTAAATATAAATATTAATTTGATGATCTGGAAATCTTTAAGTGTAAGAAATATGTAAAAATAGAAGATTTCTGTAGGGGGGTAAATAAATTTGCATGGTGCTGTACCTGTTAAACCAAACCAAAGAGGTGGTGATAATATCATGTTGGTCCAAACACCACCCACACACCAGTGAGCATTCAGATTGTAGACACAAATCATACAAATGTCTGGGTTTGCACATAAATAACAATCTGAGCATGGTGAGCAAATAATACTCTCCACTAGAAAGGGGAAAGCACACTTCATGTACTGAACTATTTTAGTGTGCAGGGGACAATGCTCAAGACCTTTAATGACTCTGTTTTAATCTGCTGGAACAGCAGCAACTCCACAGTTGGCAGGAAGAGGCTAAATAAACTAATCAATAGGGAAGGCTCTGTCCTGGAATACCTCCTGGATACAGCCAAAGTGGTGGGAGCAAGAAGGGTGATGGTTAAGCTTTCTTCCTTAAGGAAAATAAATCTTCTCCCAAGTGGAAGTCCTCTTGCTGACTGGATCAGCTTGTTCTCCAGGATTTCTCTATGCTTTGCTGCATGCTTTTTACCCCCTGCCTTTACATGCCTCCCAGGACCTGCTGTCCCGAAGCATCCCCACATCATGATGCTGCCACCACCATGCTTCACAGTGGGGGATGGTGTATTTGTGATGATGTGGAGTGTCTGATGAAACATAATGTCTTGTCTGATGGCCAAAATCAATTTATGTCTTATCAGACCAAAGAATGTTTTTTGCAGTTGACTTCTGAGTCTCCTAGATGCCTTCTGGGGAACTGTAGGCAGAATTTAATATGATTATTTTTCAAAAGTGGCTTTCTCTTCCCTCACATAAAGCTTTGACTGGTAAAGATAAGGCAACAGTTGCTGTCTCTCCCATCTCAGTTGCTGAAACTTGTAACTTCTTTAGAGGACTCAGGTGTCTAAGTGACCTTTCTCACTAGTCTGATGGATTTAACTGATATTCAGTGACTTGGAAATGTTCTTGTATCTATCTCATGACTTACGCTTTTCAATAACATTTTCACAGGTGTTTCTTGGATTGTTCGTTTGTGGTACGTCCCCGTGAGCTAGGGGATGAGGGGAGTAACAAAAGATCTTATGGAAACCGAGTTAAAGGAAGAGGAAAACTGTTTAGTTAACAAAAACAGCTATTTGTTTACAATTAAAGCAAAACTAAATACAAATTAAAGCGAGCTTCTTAACAAAACAAAGCTGATCCAAAGCCTTAAAGCACCACACACACTTGGCTTAGGCAGGACACAACGACACCAGAACAGCACACTAGCTACCGATCTGGCCCACTGGCGACAGTGATCAGCGTTGCCTGGCTCTTAAGCTTCACCATAATTGCAGAGTGGCCACAGGTGCGCTTGTCCACTCCTGCTGCTTCTCTGGGCGTCACCTGAAAAGAGACCAGAAAAACGCAGACAACCTACCTATATACAAATACAGAGCACTGAGAGCTGTAACACCCACTTCCATAAGAACAAACATCAGTTTGATTAAACAAAAGGGGAACTTACCAGCACTGTATACTTACACCCTAGACTACACAAGTCTAACGCGTGTTTTTCAGTAAACAATACAATAAAGGTCACTACTCACCCACGGGACAGAGCATCAGCCACTACATTGTCAGCTCCCTTTTTGTGCTTAATTTCAACACTGTAGTTCTGTGCCAATGGGGCCCAACGCATCAACCACTGTTTGTGATTGTACATCTGTGCCAGAAAGGTGAGGGGATTGTGGTCAGTGTAGACTGTCACCGGTGTTGAACTGGAGCCGACATACACTTTGAAATGTTGCAGAGCGAGCAACATGGCTAATGTCTCCTTCTCAATGGTGGAATAGTTCAGCTGGTGGCGTTTGAACTTGACAGAGAAGTAGCTCATCGGATGGCACACATCTCGCTCACCGTCATACAGCAGAAGAGCACCAGCTCTAGTGGCACTAGCATCTACCTCTGGTTTAAAAGGCAGAGAGAAGTTAGGAGCGGCAAGCACAGGGGCACTGCAGAGGAGAAACTCATCAGCATTAAAGGCATATTCATACTTGTCATCCCAGCGGAATGAAACTACAGGACTACACAACCTGGTCAGGGGGGCAACAGCCACAGAGAAGTTTTTACAGAAACAATGGGAATATCTTGCCATACCCAAAAACCGCCTCAGTTCACGCCTGGTGGTGGGAACTGGGTAGGACAACACTGCTGCAACTTTTGCATCCACCGGACAGACCTACCTATGTCCGAGCTGCTTCCCCAAATAGGTTACCATAGCCTTACCGAACTCACACTTAGTGAGGTTGAATGTTAGCAATGTGTTAGCAAGCCGCTGAAAACCACCTACAGACTGGAGACATGGCTCTTCCATTCACTTGAGTACACAACCACATCATCAAGATACACTATACAATTTGGTTCATCCCTCAAAACAATCTGCATTAATCTTTGGAAAGTGGCAGGTGCATTCCTCATGCCAAATGCCATCACAGTGTATTGCATGAAGTGGTCAGGTGTAACAATTACGGAAATATCAGAAGCTCTGGGGGTTAGTGGAACCTGCCAGTAGCCTTTCAGTGGATCTAACTTATGAATGCAGCTGGACCAATCCTGTCAATGCAACCCTCCATGCGAGGCAACGGGAATGAATCAGGCACAGTAACTGTATTAACTTTCCTAAAATCAGAGCAGAAATGAGGGGTACCATCGGACTTAAGAGCTAACAGACATGGAGAGCTCCAGGGGCTGCAACTGGGCTTGGCTAAGTCATTTTTTACCAAGTACTCAACCTCTTTTTTCATCTTTTCATGCTTTTGTATAGGATATCGGTATGCATGTTGTTTAATGGGAGTAGCACTACCAACATCAATATCATGCTCAGTCACAGTTGTGTGGGATGGCACATCGCTAAACAAAGTGGGGTGAGAGCAAATCAAACCAATAATGTCATCACGCTGACCATCCAGAAGGTATGACATATGTGTATCAATGGTGGACAGAATCTCAGAGTTTGATAACCTACCACACTGCAGACCCACAGAGGACTCTACCAAAGTATCAGACATCGAGTTTGCACAGACCAGGGCAGCAGACACAGCAGGAGCAGCTGTCTCCAGAGGGCACTACTGCTGCTTATTTTCAGAGGCCATCATGGAATGATAAGATTTCAACGTGTTAATGTGACACAAACGAGATTTCTTCCTGCGATCAGGTGTTCGGATAACGTAGTTTGTGTCAGATACTTTGCTGTCTACCACATACGGACCTGAAAAGTGAGCAGTGAGAACAGAACCGGGCATGGACAACAAGACCAACACTTGGTCACCAGACCACTCTTCATGGTGTAGTTATATCCAGGAGGACAGATTCACTAGTGAATGGACCTTCCAAATACAGTTGTCTTTATACTACAATCATTTGGTATACATTAACTACAATGAAATGATCTCCATTTCACTAATTGTGTGACATCTAGCATCAATTGGCTGCAGCTGCTCTGAATTAGATTAGTCACTTTAAATGGGGTGAATACGTATGCGATTGCTCATTTTACAGTTTATATTTTTTAATGAATTTACATTATTTTATAGAAATCTGTCGTTTTTGGAAATTCAACAAAAGCCAGATTAAATTGACTATGATTTAAAAAAAATTTTAAAGAAAAAAAAACGGGAAGACTTCCAAGGAGGGTGAATACTTTTTACAGGCACTGTAGCTATCAAGCGCATATGATTATTTTTACAGTAGAAGAATCACATTTCAAAGAGACTCTGGTGGAAACATTACAATGTAAACAGCCCATATATATATATTATCATTAGCTTAAAACTGATTGTTGAATTATATTAACCAACCTATGTTTGATATCCACTTTAACACCACTAGACCTCTTGTGAGACTGTCTTAAAACCACATGAGCATTAATTCACATAGATTTATGTGGAATTTGAGATTGGTTTTAACTTAGTCATCATGTCATTTTGCTAACTGTATCAACTATGCATTGGTTTGGATGCACTTCTTGTGTAGCGGCTGGATCCAGGTAGCAGGTGTAGTTGGAGGTGGTTGAGGCTCAAGCTAGATGCCACAATTAAGGGGATTCAGTAAAGCACTTGTTGCCACTCTGATTTTTTCCAGAGTTTAAAAGATAGGATGTAATAGATGCTCTCTGTGCACAAGAGACTTTTATTTAGTATTAGTTATGGTAGCAGGAGTACTGCCCTGAAATACATGAACAGATTTTTGCATCAGTCATACAAAACAAAGTGTAGCTGTGACCCCCAATGCAGCTGAAAAGATCAGTGGAAGTGTCAGGTCTAAACTGCTTGTACCTATGAGTGATCATAGCCAATGCAGTGTGTGTGTATGTGTGTGTGTGTGCGTGCATGCATACGTGCGTGCATGTGTATGTGTTTGTGTTGTAGCTATGATGAATCTGAATAACATGGCTGAGAGTGGCAGGAAACAGATTGCCTCTGCCAAAGTCCATACACACAGTAATATTTTATCACTGTACCACTACAACACCTGTGCTAATCCTGCAACCTCCTCAGAACACACTCACACACGCATGCACGCACACTCACACACACTCACACATGTTTGTGTGGCTACCTTTCTGAGGACATTCATTGACATAATGCATTCCCTAACCCTTACACTATAACCATCACAGCCCTAACCCTAACCTAAATCCAATTCTAACCTAAACCCTAAAACCAAATCTTAACCCTCAAAAAGCCTTTTAAAGAGGTGTGAAAAATTGTGAAACCGCTAAAATGTCTTCACTACTCAGACTGGAACTCAAAAAGATATCTGGACAAGTACAGACACACACACATACACACAATGTAGACGTGATCAGTCATAGCATGGGGCTGACAGGTTTCCATCAGGGCCACAGATCTGTCTGGGAAAAATGCTCAGGAAAATACTGCACAGCTTCAGAGGTTCTGCAGAGGTTCCTGAAACATAACCGCTTCTCACCAAAACACTTATTTCTTTTGCCTACACTACCACAAGCAGCAATACCATCACCTACCAGTGCCTCTCACCAACTGCAACAATAAAAGCAGGGTGGGGATACAAAGCCTGGGTCGGGTAGGGGGTAGAAGCAGTAGAGGTAGAGTTAAAGATGAAAGCAGGGGATTGGGGATACAGACCCTGGTTCGGGTAGGGGGTAGAAACTATAGAGGGTGCTGAAGGTGGAGGCAGTATGAAATATACTAGCAGATTCAGCAAACTCAGAAACTAAGTAGCCATACAACCAAAAAGAGACTATGGAACTCACCTCACCTGGAGTAACCGCATGCTTTCAAACAGGCCACACCCTCCACCTAAGTAGATCTCCTCTTCCTGGTTTTTCTTTCTCATTACTCCTAGAAGTCTATCTAGCCTAATTGCTCCCCCTACTGGGCCCAACTAGCACTATTCCTCCTCATCCAAATCCACTGACTAGATTTAACTGCCTCATCTGACATTTCCTTCACTATCTTCCTCAAACTCTGCCCCTGCACTCCCAGTTCCCCCAGTAGCAAGCCAGCTGACCTTGCTACAAAACCTCTACATCCAACTTCCACTGGACAAACCCTTACTTTCCAACCTCGCAGCTCAGCTTCTGCCCCTAAGTCTGCATACCTAAGTTTTTTCCTCTCATAAGCTTCCTCCACTGAGTCCTCGAAGGGAACTGTCAACTCACTGAAGTACACTAACTGTTGACTGCTAGACCACAATACAATATCAGGCCTCAGATTAATGCATACAATTTCCTGTGGTACAACAAGCTTTCCTCCTAAATCTACCTGCATTTCCCAACTCCTTACCGACCGATCACCTCTATATTTCTCCCCCTCACGGATGAGCTGGATTCCTACGCTCCCTTTCTTGGAGTTATCTGAATTTGCCTGTCTATGTCTAACTTCAATACCTCTAGCTAAGCTTTTCAAAACCTGGTTATGCCACCATTTATAGCCAACTTGTGATAAACTAACTTTACAACCTGATAGAATATGCCTTAATGTTGCTGTCCCCTGAACACAATGGGCATGATGGGTCCCCACTTACCCAGAGTTTTAGGTTCTGGGGGGTTGGCAACGCATCATATGTAGCCCCTATCAATAATCTAATACGACTTTCCTCCATTCCCCACAGGTCCCTCCAACTAAGCTTTCTCTTCTCTACACTTTACAATTCAACCACTGTCCCTGCTTAGCCAGAGCCACTGCCTTTGCACTCCTTACTATATTCTCCTGTCTACAAACCTGTTCCACAACCAGCTTCCTCCTGTCTTTGGGACATGCTTTGCTTCACACCGGTTTGCCTGAGCTAAGCCCCAAGCCTCCCTGGCCAAACTGAACCTTGCCTACAATCTCTGCATGCCTAAGAGCTGTTGTTTATTTACATACTCATATACACCAATCAGCTACAACTTTAAAACTATTGATCATCTTGTTACAATACAAGGTCTGTTGGAAACCTTTGGGTCCATTTATGTGGATGTTAATTTGGCATGCAACACCAAACTAAATGTTTCCCCCATTATTGTCCTAACCAATGGATCTTATGTTGTAGGATCATAAGATCGTGGGTCTGCACATATAAAAATACATGTATGCATGAGCAATTAATGGAGAAAAGGAATACAAAAGATGAGAGACAACCACAGTCAAAGATACAAATCAGTGTGAGATGACAGAGAGAAAGATGACAGAGGACTAGATAAGGAGGGCAGTAGCAGGGACAAGATCTGCAGGAAAAACAGGCTACAGGAGATAAGGAAATAGGACATGAGCAAAATATATTAGAGTTTAGCAAGCAGACTTGTGCTTGAAATATACAGTAGATATATAGAGAGCCTATTAACATCTTAATAATGGCCTATTAAGCCAACGTAAAATGACTGGAGATAACTCTGCATGCATTTCTTCAAGCTAAACAAATTGATGGCAACACCAGTGGATCAAGGTAAATGAGAGGAGAGCAGGGAGGTATCCTGCATATCACAGCAGCCCACCAAAAACCTTTTAACCTTTCAGTGCTTAAAAATATATTGTTTTGATTTGTACAGGAAATTGTACAGGAGCTGCGCACATAGTGCCTATAAAAAGTATGTACTCTTGGAAGTGTATCTCTTTCATTGCTTTTCAACATTCAAACATAATATCATTTGTTTTTAGACAAGAATTTACAAAAAAAGACTATTTTGTGTCGAAGTGAAAAGTGATTTCTACAAAGTAATGTAATTTTATTAAAAATATAAACGGGAAACAAGGAATTCCTTAAGTATTCAAACCAGTGTTTAGTAGATGTACTTTTAGCTGAAATTACAGCAGTGAGATCCTCAGTCAGCCTTGGAAATCTGGACACTGCAATTTTACCCCACAGTCCAAAGTTTGGTCAGGTTACATGGGGATAGTGGGTGAAACGCCCTTTTCAAATCCAGCCAAAACTCTTAACTGAATTGAAGTCTGGGCTCTGCCTCTGCCATTCTCTCACAGACTCCATCAGCTTGTCCTCCATAAGTTCCCTATACTTTGCTGCATTCACTTTACCCTCTACCTTTACAAGCCTCCCACAACCTGCTGCTCTCAATCATCCCCAAATCCTGATGCTGCCACCACCATGCTTCACAGTGGAGACAATGTGTTTGTGATGATGTGTAGTGTTTGGTGTCTGCCAAAGAAAGTGTTTAGTCTAATAGCCAAAAAGCTGATTTACACCAAAGAGTCTCCCACATGCCTTGTGGTGAACTCCTGAAGAGATTTCATCAGCTTTTTTCAACTGTGGTTTTCTTTTTGCCACTCTCCCAACAACAACAGCTGTTAAATGCACAGCCGCTGCCAGTGATTGCAGCTTGTAAATCCTTGAGAGGAGTCATAGGTGTCTTTGTGGCCTTACTTGTCAGTTTTTGAGGATGACCTACTCCAGGCAGATTTATGCATGTGCCATATTCCTTCCATTTCTGAATGATAGATTTAATTGTACTGCAAGGGAAATTCAGTTATTTGGACATTTTCCTGACTTATCCCCTGACTTGTGATTTTCATTAAGTCTTCAGGGTGTGGTTATAGTCAGAAGTACAGATGTACAGTGACTGGACCTTCTAGCAACAGCTGTCTTTATACTACAGTCACTTAAGACACATTGACTGCAGTCAGAGGATCTGCATTTCACTAATTGTGTGACTTCTAGTACTAATTGTCTGCACCTGTGTTGAATTAGGTGAGTCACTCTAAATAAAATGAATACTTACGCAGTCACTCATCTAATGTTTTGGTTTTTAAATTAATTGGCTTTACTTTGTAGAAATTTGTTTTCACTTTGACATGAAAGAATCCTTTTTGATCAAATTTTGTCAAAGCCAAATTATACTGACCAAGATTTACTATTCAAAAGGAACTAAAGGGGAAAACTTCCTAGGGGGGGGTGAATAATTTTTATAACCACTATGGTTTCCTCCTATTCTCTTCAGTGACACAGCTAAGCAGGCAGCCGCTGTCTCTTCCTCCCAGTCCCTCATGCCTGATGCATGGTTTGAAAACATCATCTATGACCTTATGTGAAACCAAAGTGTTGGCTGTGGCTCAGGTGGTAGAGCAGGCTGTACACTGATCAGAAGGTTGGTGGTTCCAGCCCATCCACATGCTGAAGTGTCGTTGGGCAAGACACTAGACCCCATATTGCTCCCAGTGGCAGGTACCTTGCATGGAAGCTCTGTCGCCATTGGTGTGTGAATGTGTGTGTGTGTGAATAGGTGAATGGGAAACATTGTAAAGGGCTTTGAGTACCATTAAGGTAGAAAGGCGCTGTATAAGTGCAGACCATTGACCATTTAAGTGTCCAGTTTCTGGTCTTGTCCTTCACCATTTTTGTAGCATCCTCATTAAGACACCAAATCCGAGACTTTCAGGAGCGCAAGTCAGTCAACCGCTAATTAGTCTGACGGAGGATTGGCCTATTCCTCGTGGCTGCCTGCCATCATATGTGCAGTGTGTAGTGCATTGTGTAACAGGGCTTTTTTTTTTTTTTTTTTTTTTAAATCAAAAGCCTTCTTGCATGATGCAAAGCGCTGCCACCACAGCATGTGTGCACCAGATTAGAGTCGGTTGATGTTATTTAACTGCACAACACTGCATTTCTGCTTCACTTACACTGTGCTGTTTTCTCTCTCTGGAGTTACCAGACTGGATGTTCAGGTGTCTTTTGTTCTTCTGACTGAAGGCATGTTCATGTGCTAGCGTGCTACTGTTTGGATAAATACTGATGTGTGGTGTAGCCTATGTTTTTTACTTGAGTGGTTCATTCCTGAACAACTTAGCTGTCCTTTGCTGAAGTTTAATCATCACTGAGTTGAGTGTGGTGAGCAGTTCTTAAGGGTGAGGCTTGCGATGAGTGGCAGCTTTACTAATTTCTGATTCTAGTCTGCATTTGTACTTTATTAAGTACAATCACATATCAACATAGATGGCTATACTTTCTACAGTACTAACGTAAACTGTAATCAGGACACCCACTCCAAGGTCAACTAACCAACAAAGTTTTCAGATTCTTTTGCCAGCCACAGCCTATCTATGTCGCTCATGCCTAAATCCACCACGGTGAGTCATGCACTAATATTGTTATGTTAATGTAATAAAGCTAATGCAGTTGTTCATTAACATCTTCTTACTAGATCTGATCAGTATATCTTTATCAACATATCTGTAGTGCAAGATTTAAGGTCACAGTAATTATACCTCTACTCAAAAAGCTACTCTATCCAAGTGTTTTAGCCAAATATATATCTATGTCTAACCTGCAACTATCTGCACAGAAATGGTTTGTTGCTGATCAAATGTTAACTATAGAGCTCGAATCAGCAGTGTGTGACTGGACATTGTAGTTTCCATCCTCTACAAAACTTTCTTATGCAAGTGTACTTATTATCTTAGCCCACCCAATAAAAATTCATGTTGTTGTTTTGCTGTTCTATGAGAGTTTGATTTTACTGTGACCTGCAGATGTGAGTAAGCTAACTTTAGTACAGTATGTACGAATAATATTGTACATAGTAAGGATCGACCAGTTATCACGGCGACCAATTATTGAGACAGATTTTTGACATTATTTTCATGGATCGATTATGGCAAAAGACAAAGGCACACTTTGGCTTTGACACAGCCAGCTCTCTCTCAGCAGTCACTCTGCAGTCTCAAGCAATGTCCTGCCCACGGTGCTACCTGATTATCACAAAAGTACAAACAGGTGTAGGACTCAAGCATACACGATTCATCGCTTGAGTGAAAGAAAAACAATTTATTGCACACTGCTGTGCCACAATCAGGCAGAGGTATCTAAGACACATAGACAAACTCTGGTCAAACCAGGCAGATTCAAAAACACACACACAAAGCACTAGGGATAACTGAGTAGAGCTGGGACGCTGGCACGGAGGCACCTGATGAACTGATGAGGAACACGAGGAAAGGGATGAGTATATATTCACTGGGACGGGGAGACAATGACGCACAGGTGGAGCACATTAGCGCAGGAAAGGAGACAAAGAAAGGGGAATGTCAAGACACCTGAAACAAGACAGAGGGTGAATATGGACACAAAACAGGAAGTGGTAAAATAATACAGGAAGAAACTAAAACATGACCTAAGAGTGGGAGCAGGACATGACACCGATTGGCTGTTACATGTCACGAGTCCCAGCATGTAATCACTAAAAGCCATCGATTACACTCTGGGACTGACGAGCACATTTGTGGAGCAGAGAAGTTCTGGTGAATTAGTAGAGTGTTTGTGTTAATTACAACTTTAGTGACATCTGCTACCTCACCTTCCACCAGTGATACACAAGCACGCCTAGAGTGCCTGTTGGCCCCAGTAAGTATATAACTTGTAACAAATGGTGCAGCTGGAACTTATTTTTCCTCTTTAATAATGAAGTAGTCTAGTTATGAATGACATGTTCCTGTAGGCAATGATTCCATTTTCCAACCGCAACTCCACAAACACAATTTAAATGAAAGATTTCAATAGCAGAGAAGGCTGAAGACAAATACAAATAGTATCTGTGTGTCCATTCATCATTCATCAGCATGTATTTATTGACCAGTTGTTTCTGAAGCAGTTGGACTTGTAACTGCATCCAGTCGAGGCACTTGGACGCCCTCCCTGAGCCTGGTTCTGTCGGAGGTTTTTTCCCCCCCTCCCTATCCTAGGGGGTGTTTGGTTCCTTCCCACCGTCGCGGACTGCTTGCTTATAGAGAATCCAAAAGCGATTTTTGGATTGTTGGGTTTTCTGTTTTCTTCTTCCTTATGATGAGAAGTGCTATGTGATGACATGTGTTGTATGAATAAAACTGAATTGAATTTAATTGTATCTGTTCCTTCAGTTAATCTACTTTAATGTCTTGCTTTATTTTATTTTTAGCGTATTTTCATTTTTAGACTAGGTATTGCATCTCCTGGAGAAGATTCTTGATTTTTTTTTTCCCTTCTGATGCATTTGTTTTAAATACATAGTCTTATAAATGTATTATCTTCAATAACTACAAACGGCTTTAACCTGCCTGTGTTTGGTACTGTGCTTTTGAGTCCCTGTCTGAATTGTTACTAAAAACAAACCAAATAAATGTGGTTGTGATAATTTTAACAACAAAACAAAAAAAATGTTTTAGATGACAAAATGTGTATCATTAAATAAGAGAGAGAGCATTTAATAATTAACCTTTGCCAAGAATCTTCTATCAGCAAACAAGCAATATATGCATGTGCACACACAGGATGTTGAGACACTTCATACGTGACACTCTTTTTCAATTACTGTCATCACCTAGAGCAAACACGCACACACAGTTGCAGCCAAGCGTAGCCAGACCAAGGCAGAGGAGATTATAATGGCAAATTGTATCTCAGTCCTTTCTGTAAAGCCGTGAAGCAGAGCTGGAATGAAAACAGAATAGAAAATTGAGACAGAAAACAAAGTGGACCAGAGAGAGAGGACAAAAGCAATAGCAATTATATATATATACATAGATACATAGACAGACAGACAGATATATATATATACAACAAGGATATACAGAGATTCCCT
>OMNN01099950.1:2937-20457 GCA_900302755.1 Chromis chromis | reverse complement strand
CATTTTTTTAAATGATTAACATGGAATTTAACATTGTTTTCTGTTATTTTACTATTGATTGTATGTATTAAGACAGAGAAAATCTGTACAATAAATAACAGTATATGTCTAAACAAATACAATTAAAAACTGTTAAAAACATGTTTTTTTTGACAGTGCACTACTACATGTACTACATGTTGCGTGTTTGGAGTCAAACTGGCAAAAAGGACAATTCTCACATCTGCAGTGTGTGAAACTACTGCAAAACCTTCAGAGTAAAAAATGAGAATGACATTTGGCAGCAACAGATACTTGAGAAGGAAAACTAAATGTTCATGACTATAACAATGTAAATGCTACTGTGGGGGATTTTTGTGGAAATAGGTTGCAGATTTCACATTCAAGTCAGGAAATGACAATTTTCATTGCAAAATACCTGCTGACAACTAATATCTGACTACTAAAGGTTTTACATATTACCAACCCCTCAAATATTTGAATAAAATTCATGCTATAGATACACAGCCAACACAGCTAAACTGTCTGCTTTGTGTCAAGCAACAACTGTTGTTCAAGATAATAGAAGGTGGAACATTTCCAACACAACACACAATAATCAACCTCCACAATACAAGAAAAATGAAAATGTTTCACAGCCCTGTTCGCAGGTGCACAGAGAGTTAACAGTCTGACTGTCCAGCTCTGACGGGAGACACGTCCCCAGCAGATGGGCAAAAAGAGAAAAGAGAAAAACAACAAAGTCAAGAGGTTAAAAATGGAGGCATCAGAGAGATACATCATCATCCTACCTCTCTGACACTCTGTAGGGCTCGACCTTACCAAGCTGCTGGGTTGTCAGAGTGGCCTAATCAAGTAGTAGGAAGGACTGCCAGAGCTGCCCCGGTCTGAGAACATGCACAACCCTGACTTCATCAGTCCACCTGAAACGTGCATAAAGAGGAGAGGTCTTCAAAAGTGGCCATTTTACCCTTTTTTCTATATTTACTTCAGTTTTTTTGCACACAGAGAGAACAGTGGAGATACTGGTCAAGTAGCAAAGTGAAGTATGATGTATTTTGTCTGCACTGAACAGATATATAAAACGAAAAATTTAAAAAAATATTCAAACACTCGCTTTTAATGAACCTAACTTGCTTCACGGTCACTCATTATAAAACAAAAGAGTATTTATTTGGTATTTAGGTTATTTTTTTTTGTCACCATGTTTAAATGTTATATCTTACACAGACAAATTTCCAGGGTGCCTACAAACTGATTTAGTGAATTTGCTGTTAGATTTATCTACATATATTTATAAAAAGAAAACCATCTTCAACAGCAGGATTGTGAGAAACCAGATCTACTTTAATCACAGAAGTGTAAACAGTGATTCTGTAAGCTCATGTATATCTGTGTCCACTCACACAGAAATAGCTTCATAATGACGATGTAGACACACACACAACCCCTGGATTTTTGTAAAGACAGTAGAATTAATTCCGTTGCCATCCACAAAATCCAATTTAAAGGTGGTGACTAAGAACATGAATATCATTAGAGCGTATTAAAAAGTATTATTGACCTTTCTGCGGCGGTGCCAGTGGACATCAAACACAACTTTTTAAAGTCTCTCCCATGTAGAGCGTTATTAACATATGCCGGTCTTAATAAATTATTTCTGTCACATTATAAAAAAAAATTAAGCACAACTCTACAATTTTATGAGCCTGTAAAGGTGAAGGCCATGCATATTAAGTTTTTCATGCACCGTGAACTTTTGAGGTATGCTACAATAGGTTACATAATTAATTTCTGCAGGGAACCCTGAGCCATATATTTCCAACATTTTTTCCCCAATCTTAAAGGGTGAAACTGCCTCACAGTTGGATATTGTAAAACTGGAGGAATCACCATTATCGGCTTGTAACAAGGTTCAAAGTTCAACTTTATTGACTCCTAAGCAGAGAATAGAACAGCTGAAATGAGGATATAAACTAGCTCGTAATGAAATGTTTCAGAAAATGGTGCAAATGTTGTCAGATCTTGTTATTTGCAGTTCAGCAGGAAAGACAATCGTAGACATAGTTTTCATGTCAAGAGGTGATTATTTTCACCACTGTGACCAACACGAGAATATTTAAGACGCACAAGCCTTCATAAAGCAGATATACTACACTTATCAATCTTACAAATCTGCCCCCGCACACGCTATTTGCATTCAAATGTAAGATCCGCAACCACGTAATGACTCCAGCTCAGTCAGTGGACTGGCTGTTTGCTCTGAGCCCTTGTCACATTGTGGTTGTGGTTGTACTGAATGTAATCATCTGGTTTACTGATGGGGTAAATTTCAACCTGCATGACATCCTCCGCGTGCATAAGAATGTGAAATCATTTTGCTCCATTTCTTGTGATAATTGCTTTCCGGGGCACTTTTTCATATTAACATCACCTGCTTTCCTCATCTTTTTCTCACTAAGATTTGCACTTTGAGGGATGACAACTCCGAGACTCATTTGAGTTGGTTAACAAGCGCTAAGATTCAGGTAACATAACAAGGTGATTATGATCACACAGATAATCAGTAAAGCTTTTTTTAATGTTCCTAATCTTACACTGGCTAAATATATAGCACAGGTAATGCATTGATTGGCTGAATTTCATTAACGTAGCAACAGCTAATTATTCATTTATGCCAGTTTTATTTCAAGTTTACAGCTAAGAGGCAGTTGCTGTATTGCAGCAACATTTAGGACAACCAAATAAACCACAACAGCATTCCAGCCTGCGAATAAAAAGATGATCAGTGCTAAAAATACCAACAGTGAGTGAACATCTTGATTCTACATAATTACTACACCAAATCTGTGTATATTTGAAACATGGTCAGACTGAGTAAAATCAGTAAGCATCATGTTCTCCCCCACACAGGAGCTGTTTTCCATCCGCAAAACCATCCAGTTTAGTTTAGTTGAAAAGTGTACAGCGTACCAGCATGTTCTCCAAGCAGCGACATCCTGTTGTGATTTTCATTTGAGTCACAGTGTGTACAACTTGCTAATTTGATAAGCTCAGTCTCGCCCCTCATTCACACTCTCACACGCATTTCCCGTTTTAAACTGCAACAACCGATGTAACACTGATGTTTACCTTCATCATTACAAAAAGATGTTTAACAGCTCTCCTGCACGATGTTTAAAGCTACTTTTAATCATGGTGCTTTTAGATCAATTGATGAACTGCAGTTCAAAAGTAGTTTTGGGTGAAAGAAATGAGATACAGGTCTACTGTATAGGTACATTTGTGAAAGTGACTCAAAACTATCTTAGAGCTATGCTTGTTTAAGGACTTCACTTTGTTAAAAACTGAGAAAAGCCACTGTATTTTCCATGACTTTAAATTCCCATTTCAATTTTCTTTTTCTAAAACAAATGCTCCAAAACAGTAACACTGGATGATATAACAGGACTGCAGGCTCATGTGAAGGCCATTATTTTTAATTATTGTATCTTAATTTCTGAGAAATCATGGTTTTTCTGCCAGCTGTTGTGGCAAACCACTCTACAAACTTCTATACCCATGAGCCTCTGCAGCTACTTCTAGAGGCCTGCAAGAGGTGCAAATCAAAGTTGCAGCAAATTCAAACACTTTGTCAGTGGTTTTCTAAGCTGCTATCTATATGGTCAGGTTGCTAAAACATTAGCTTAACTATGATGTGAGCAGCACGTGAGAATTTTACGTGTCATATTTAAATTAATATAACCTTCTACCAATAAGACACACCTATTTTAACACTATTTTTTTGTACTGAAAGTTGAATGTCCATCCAAGCAGTGGAAGTGTTCCAACTTCTGCTCACCTAACATTGTCTCATGCATTACATCACTACCATATAGTCAAACAAGACTATAATCATGACAGGGCAATATAGTTGAAAGTTACCTATTTTTGACAATAAAAAACACAAATAAATACACTTACACATATAAATAATATTAAGGATATAGGAATAATCTAATAAGGAAGGAAAGCATAACCTGGAGGCACATGGAGGGAGAAGCTGTCGCACCACACTGAGGCTACGGTTCAGAGAAGCTGGCCTGGGCTGCTGATCACTGGACAGGGAACCTGCTCCCCAACGTCAAGTCCGTTAGACCTCGGAGCAGGTCACTGGGAGTGTGTCACTTAGATCTAAGTGGTGGGAAACACAGGATTTTGGGTCTTTTTGACCATCTTGCCTCTATCAAGGGAGGTCTGCAGGCATGGACACATGCGATGAGAGGCCCTGGCTTCTGTGGACTAGCATGCCTTGGGAGACCTGCACAGAAGTAACATGTAGAGCAACGAAGGGTGAAGAGGCTCCATTATCTCGGGATATGATAAGGTGGTATGAGTCAGGGAGGTAGCACACTTCTAATGCAATCGAACTTTGTGTTTTCACTATTTGCTGTCATGGCAGTTTGCATCTAATGCATTTAAGTAAAACTAATCAACATTGTATTGAACAATTATCTTATTGTTGTTGCTTCAGTGTCTGTCACAAGTACATACAGCTATCGTTTTATTGCCAACGTTCATATCATATTCACAATCACAAGCAAATACAACTATGTTTAAATTTGTTTTGGACCTCTTTGATTACGGTTACATTCTTTCACTTACTGTGCAGTGACAGACTTAGTTAGTCTTGTCCTCCTCCTGCTATCTCAGGTGTGAAGTTTTTCCACTGTCTTACGTTTTACATGCCTCTGCCTACTATTACCAGCTCTACAACACAGACAACACTGCAAACAGGTACGGATGCACTATGGAATCAGCGCCGACAGCTGAACGACGTCAATGCAAGAAGCCGGCGTTTCTCTGTACTTGACCCCTTCCCAACTAGTGCGAGCCGACACCAATATTGCCTGCCGTTGCCACTCAACTCATGACAGCTGAATGGACACAGAGGGAAAGTTTGGTTCTGTTTCTCGCTCTTCCTTATCTGCCTCTTACAACAGAAAAAACAAGCAAATCCCATGCACTTGGGGGGGAAAACGACACGCAACAATAGCATCCACCAATAGCGCTGTCAAACAACGCCATCTCTCTCGGATGTTAAAAGCTTTAAGAGCTGAGGCCTCTGTGACATCCATAGCCTCTGGATGTCAAAGATGGTTGAAGACTTGAGAGCAGGCCTCTGTTTTAAAAATACTGTGTGTGGGTGTGTGAGTGCGCACGTCTCGGAGCAGCAAAAGTGACATTTGAGGGGCACTTTACAGAAGCCAGCGGTTGCTAGGGATCTTCTGTATCACCTAAAGAGCCTTTGTCAGTCATTGGAAAGCTGTCACCTTTCGGGGGGCCGATACGGTAGGGGGAGCCGGCTGACAGGTAGGAATTAATGAGAGGTGTATGACAGCAGACCTCGGTGCTCTTGTGTATGAGAGTGTGTGTGTGTGTTTGAGAGTGTGTCCACATGTGTGTGAGTGAGGTCCTTTGTCTCAAGAGGATGAACCACCTTCTTTGTCATCCTGATGGGGGAAGAAGAGGAAGAATAATGTTAGAGAGACACAGATAGATTTTTTTTTTAGTATTCTAAGACAGATAAACCTTTCAGATTTTTGCTTATTTTCTCATTTGACTGCATGATTTGTTAGTATAATGAAAGCACCAGTCAACAGAGCAATCCCATTTCAAGTATAAAGTGTGATTCTCATAATAAACACACTCACGAGCATCAGTGTTTTCACCTCTGTTCACCTCGGCCTCCTCGGCTACGCGAGACCACAAGTACAAATCCTCACAGAACAATTGGAGAAGCTCTTCAAACATGCTGCCAAATTACATTCTCTTTTACTAACATGTGTGTGTCTGTCTGCCGTTTTCCCTGTGTGTGTGTGGGTTGATGTAATAATCTGTGTTCCCTTCCACATTACACAGTTCTCCATCGCAGTAAATGAGTTCTGTCAATGTTTCTGCATCTCAATTACACAACAGAAATAATAGGCAGCGGCGTGGCAGAGGAGGAGGAGGAGGAGTAGAGGGGCAGCTCATCCACAGAAGCCGAGGGATCAAAATGCTCCGTCAATGACACTTGGTGACTTCTTTTTGCTTAGTAAAATGTAGCATCAGCTTCGCCGGTTATAAATCATCGGGATTTTCAAAATCACCAGGCAAAACTGGAAATAAATGTGTGTGTTGATGCAGCTACTGCGGCCACTCGATGATAAAGTGTGCGTTGACAGATGCAGAAAGCCTGTGATAAGTCACTGCCCTTTTATTCTGGTGGATGTTTCTGGTTATGGGTTCACATGTGAGGGTGTGAAGTGAAAATATGTATTTATCTTGAATAAAAATCAACTAATCATGGAAATCACTGTATTTCTCTTGCGGTCAAATGGCCCTCTTAAGCCAGAGGACAGTCAAGAGACACTTGGGAACCCATAATATGATATGGAGAGTAAAGCAAATTGATAATGATGCTAAAGACAGCACAATCTGGCAAAACACACAATTTTTATAAAAACGTATCACAAATAATTTTCCACATTAATTCATCATGATGCATAACTCCAAATCAAAACAGAGGCAAATTCATGCCAAATAGCAGCTTTAAGTAACCATAAACACTAATGTAGTAATAGCTCGCAAGCACCAGTACTAATTCAATTAACTCTGGTAGTAAAATAACACTCGGCTCATCTCCATTAATTAACTTGGTGCAACGTGTGGCTTTTTTGCAATTCCAGCGTTTGCCAAAGAGAGAAAAAACATTTCACAAAAGCCAGAACAGGGGGGTGTACTATACAGTAAGTTTAATATAGTCAGGCTTTCTTTGCATTAGCTGGCTCAACTAAGCCTAAAACTCCAATCAGAGATAATGGGTGTCACAACCATGGTTATCGACCGTCTTTGTTGAGCCAGAAATTCTTCATTAGGCTCAAATTAGGGGTCATTTGACTCTTCCACACAGTCCACAGTCCAAAGGAACTATGAAGAACGGATACATTTTTTTGAAGCAAAAAGGAGAAAAAGAAGGTCTTAAACTTTAAACTTTATACATTTAAACATGATACTCAAGAAGTTCATTTAGGTTTGACACTGTCCCTAATGTAGGACACGTGGAAATCACTTTAGTTTTTTAAGTGAAATAAATTGTATTGATTGTGCATTCTCTGTGATAAATACCAATAAACAATTCTCTAATGTGTGTTCTTTTAGCTGCAACACCAGCACAGTTTGCGCTACTGTAACTGCATAGCTCCGTTCAGCGTCATCACTAACATACGGCTCAACAGGTTTGCAGATATAACGCATTCCTGCTGAGAATATAGTATAGTATGTTGGTCCTAGAAAATGTTTTTATGAAAAGAATCTGTGAAAGGATGGCGCTTCTTACAGCTGATTTAAACCCAAAACAATATATCTTCATGACACAGAAAGCTTTGGATTCAGGCTTGCTTTGTACCACTTTGTAGTCTTCTGCTCTAAAGTATGGAGGTGGATTTGTTTTAAAAGAATATGAATAATGGCACAAAAAACCCTCCTAAGGTAAGAAATCTCCACTGTATAGTAGTTAGCTAGTGGGCTAATTAGCCTGTGTGTAAGCTAACTTGTGTAAAAACAGCAACAACAGTGTTTTTTAGCTGCTCATAGGGTAAGCCTCTTTTCACTAAGAATGTGTATTATAGGTACATTAATTATGAGTGTTGCACACACCCCAACTTCCAACAACCCTCGTGGCCATACCGCCTTGTGGATGCCCGATCCCGTCAGATCTCGGAAGCTAAGCGAGGTAGGGCCTGGTCAGTACCTGGATGGGAAACCGTGAGGGAACACCTGGAAGCCTGGGTGAATGCAGTGTGAGAGTGAGTGGTTGGTGGTGGTCGGAGGGGCCCGATGGCGTAGATTGGCAGCCTCGCTTCCGTCAGTCTACCCCAGGGTAGCTGTGGCTACATAGCTTACCACCATCGAGTATGGAGTAAATGAATAATGCAATGTAAAGCGGCTTTGAGTGTCTAGAAAAGCGCTATATAAACCCAATGCATTATTATTATTAACTTTGTTAATAATTACAATAATAAGTTATTATTTGTCTTTTTGTAATACTAGATAATCTCACCATTTAACAGAGCTTCCAGCTAAATACAAACATGCAAAAGTCACCCTGAGTTTGTCTAACTCAATCTTAGAAATGCCTGAAACTAAAAAATAACTTTTAATAGGCTACCGCACACTGAAATTCACATCCATGTAATGATTTTCATTGGCGTTATAAAATATTTGAACATTCATCGAGGATGAAAGTGGAAGCCGGTCTGAAACATGTCGAAGACAGGATATAATTATCTTGCTAACAGGCTTGACTGAACTTATGCAGCTAAAAGAACAACACATTTATTTTAACCGTAAGACATTTGACTAAAGCGGAGGATGTGCAAAAACAGTTTTTTATTCTCTTACAGAGATTGAGAAACAAACATTTCAGTTGGAAATCTGACGACCAAAGCCAGCAGGCCTGAGAGACAAAACCCAAGGACAAGGGAAAGTATGAATAAAAGGAGAGCGTGTTTAGATGTGTGTGTGTTTTCATGTGAGCCAGTAAATTCTGATAGGAAGATGTTGATTTAAATAACTGACTCTCTAAGGATCTGACATAAAACTGCAAAAAAGAAGAAAGAGATAGAGAAAAAGTGAAAAAAAGAGAAAAAAAACAGCCATCACCGAGTGAGTTTATCAGCTTGGCACCTGCTACTGGAACATTCTTGATGAACCAAAGGTTGTCTTCATTAAGCGCATTAATATTCATGACGCATGGTAATTTTGACACAGAAAAGGTCTTGGTAACCTTTTCGCGTGTGAAGAAATTTTTTTACTTCTCAAGGAAATTACAGTCCGGCAATGACTTAATTAATGCTCGCTTTCTTGGCCACGGTTTGAGGGCCTGTCAGTTTGGTGCAGCGCTGGCTGTCAGGCATGCCGAGGGCTCGGAGGAGAGAAGGATTGAAGGAGAGGAAAAGACAGGAGAAGAGAGAGGAGAAGAGGGGGAAAAAAGCACACAGATGAAGTCAACATGCACTCATCTTGCCCACAGAACATGGTAATAGGTTTGCCTGTTGCCTTCAAATGTGTTTTTTGCCCTCTTTTTATTTCTCATCTTATTCTGCCCTTTTACCCTTTTCTGACTTCTTGATACATGACAACCAGAACTTGACCTACAAGGATGAGAAATAGTGTATATATAAACATATGTGTGTGTGTGTTCCATTTGAAACAGGGATTAAACATTGCAAATACACCAGTGTTGCCATTTGTAAATGAGATTAATCTATCACTCTTGATTTCGCCTTTAATTAAAACCAGCCGTGCACGACTCATGTGCCTCATTGCTGTTATGACTGACATGACTCGAAGATCTATTGAATCAAACCTCTGTAGAACTGTCTAATGGTTTGACAATTTTACAACCAAATTCATTTTCTCTCCTTTTTTCAGCCCATCCCCACCCCGGCAACAGACACACACGCACACACACAAACTACACAAACTAGTTTCCAATATAGTGAATCATTGCATGTCCTGCTCTAACATCGGGCAGTAAAAAATGTGAACATAAGGTAGCATTTCCTTTATCATGTCCCATAAAAATAGCAATTTGCCCAAGCCCTTGTAGCACAATATGGAAGGCGGTGTGTTTGGCTGATAATGTTGAGATGACAGATCGTTCCATACAGGGAGGTTTCTCTGCTGTCTGCCTGCCCCGTGCAATAAATCGCAGAGGAAGACCAAAACAGAGAGAGAGAGAGAGAGAGAGGGAAGGAGGAGAGGAGTGAGGGTGAAAGCAGGGAAAATGAGAGGCGATGAGCTGGGGTCAGGGATGTTATGGAGGGTAAATCTACAGGAAACACTATAAAGGCATGTTAAAAAAACACATACTTACACACTAATTCAACCTAATTGTCCTCCTCCTTTCTGCCATCAAATTAACATTTCACCATCTGACCCTCCCCACACTGATTAACTAAAAACACTGATGCTTATTACCGCTCCATTGACCAACTATTGAATTTTGAATTAAAAGCTTTATCAGGTGAACATTTTATTACAACCGCAGTCATGCCACCGCGGATACAGTAACAGCTCATCATGTACGTTGTTTAGATGACAATGAATCACCTAAACAGTGAATATATTGTCACTCTGTACATACTTCACGCATCACTTATTATATTAATCTATTTCAAACAAATGCCGAGGGCTCCGGTGTGCATTTGAGGATGTGACAGTTTGTTGAATATGTAAATGCTGTTGAGTCAGATCCCGGGACTGATAAAGTAGCTCTGTCAATGTGTGTGTGAATTACGCTCTTTTTCGCTCGAGATGTGTGCATGTGTGTGTCGCTTCTGCTGCTGCTTTGTTGCTTTGATCATTCTCGCTCAGCTCATCGCTCACTGCAAAACCTGCCTTAAGGAGTGTGTGCGTGTTTGTGTAAACAACTGTGTCCTAACTATGCCCCCCCCCCAAAAAAAGTTGAGTTTATTTGTGTCAGCAGTACAGACTAAAAGTACATCTGTCTACCTGGGCTGCTGTGGTCGCTACAAATCTACCTCTACAGCGTACTGTATAACATAATGTTCGAATATGTATTTTAAATGCTGCACACAGACCCACACACACAAACATGCAGGCTGCACTGCTGGAGCAAAATACAATTATAGCATGACCATAGAAAATACTTGTTTACTCCCAGTCAACAGTTTAAACATTGGAATAGTTGAAGGTATTTCATAATAAACTGCAACACATCAACACTAGTTTAAAAAACTAACTTTAAATTATGGTAATATGGCAAAAGTTCTTATTGCAATCATAATTATTGTTATTATTGTTGAATGTAATAATATATTTTTGCCACTTTATGGTAGCATAAACCAGTTTTGAACACAGCACCTTTTAAGCTGCTATGGCAAAATTGCGAGCAAACAGTGCTTACGGAAACATCCAGCATTCCTTTGGACTCATGTTTCAGACCAATTCTCTCTTACTTAACTCAATAAAGATACTAAATGCTCCATTATCTTCACCAGGTAGCTGTCTGCTGTTTGGTCGGGTGAAAGAGAAATGAACAGTAACGTTGTGAGCTGAAGAGCTAAACAACAATCTGAAACTCACCATGAATCTTTGTTTAGTCGAAAGGACGATTCAGGTGACTATTCTGCACTACCATATGTTGTCCTTAATTTATCATTTCATACATTGTTATTATAAAATTGCTGACTACAGCCTCCAGGGCATCTTCCAGGGCTGAAAAATGAAGCCAACATGATGGAAGTGGCAAAAACTGCAGTTCATCGAATGGCCACTTGAGGCTGCTCCAAAATTGAGTCAGTCCCCATAGACTCCCATATTAAAATGCCCAAATTGACAGCAGAAATAAACACGTTTACAATCTGGTAAGAAAAACAGTTTTGGTCTCTATAGCCCCTTTGCCTCGCCATGAAAACTGTACTGGGGATCGATTTTTATATACCTCACCAATATAAATTGTATTAAGGCTTAAAATTATGCATGATTAAGGGTGTGGTCACTTTGAGTGATAGTTCAGTACCGACAGTCCTTGGCCTGCCTCAGCACCAGTCATGTTCCACCTCTTTGCTCATTTTTGGATTAGGAGGTAGGAACAGTAATGTCATGAAAGGTTCGTCCATCTTTATATACAGCCATTGCTATAGTCCTTACAAACATGTAATCAAATGACCAAGAATCATATGAGCTGCAAGCAGAGAAGCTATTTAAATAAATAAAAATCCTTAATCCTTGTAAACCATTGGTCATCTTGTCTGAATCCCTTTTTTCCATTTCTATGAATTTCATCTTATTGACAACATATCAAAGTTACTCTTGTACTTATTAAAGTATGTTTATATAAAGAATATTGTAGCGTGCTAACCACAAGAGGAAGGAGAAATAGATGGCATGCAGCAAAAGTCTCCTGTCAGACTCGAACCAGGAATGCTGTGGCTACATCTTAAACCTGCAGGTCACTAGGATGCACTAAAAATGGCATGATGACATTTTACATTTTAAGCACAGACTCCTTTTTCTTTTTTATAACTGGCCATCTCAGAGTGCAATAACAGCCTCTAAGTCAACATGAAATACAGCGCACTGAGAAAATAATGGATTCGACAAAGGAGACGCCACTTTGTTTTGCATTATAGCACCTTTTGTGTCCACCTCATCCATTGTTAAATTATATTTAGCATGCTGTTGTCATGCCTTATCACATATGAGAGTAACAATACTGGCAAACAATGTTGAGGACTTTGTTTACTTTCTAACCACTAAATAGAGGAACTCTTTTATGAAGCAAACTTTCAGCCTCAGCAGTCCACTCAAACACACAACATCAACTGTTACGACTGCCCTTAAACAGAACGGTCTGCAAACATCTACATTTACTGTTTGTGGCACAGATACAGTACATTAGTTTTACAGTTACTGGCCTGTGATGACAAATAACACGGAACGACAAGTGCTGTATCTGCCTTTGTGCCTTTTTCCAAATGTGATACTCAACCCTTCATCTGTCCTGCATACTGTCTTTCTGCCTCTTCATCTCTCTTTCCTTCCTCTCTCTGCCTTGTATCTGTCTGCCATTAGGCAGATAGTTGCCGGTCTCATCTGTATCGTGTCTCCGACCGTCCCCATAGGAGCACCACACAGTTGCTTGCTTAAGGATTCAGGAGCCACAGCCCCGTCCCACTCACCGATCCCATGGATCAAACTGACACTTGGTCAGCATCAGCACATTATGAACTATGGCCACCTGCCACCGCAGACACATTGTTCCCTCTGTAGTAATGTGAAGAATATAGAGGGGACTGGTGAACTCGGCCTGCTGACAGCTTATTCTCTCTCTTATCTCCTCTGTGGTGTGCGCCTGTGAAAAGTGGACTGTAGAGCTGCATTGAGATGTGAGGGTGTGGATCATCCTATAGGCACTGGGTTACCTTTCTTGTATCCTGACCTTTACCCAGAATTCAAATGTTTAACCGGGCGTAGGTCAATTTTGCTTGTGCTGCTGTTCAACAATTCTGTTTCTATTCTGCCTACGTGAACTCTTCACATCTTTTGAGGAAGTCAGGGTCAATTCTTTGTTACATGCATTTTTTTCTTTACTTCTAGAATAGAAAAGACATTATGCCAGATAGCTATAATATATCTTTCGATTTAAACTTATGTGGAAAAGGAAACTGATCCTGAATCAGACCCAGCTAAGGCTGGAGTTTGCATCTGGTTGCCCCCAATCATTCTAACAGCCATCCGCATAAAGCAAAGCAGAACTTAAGGTAACAGATTCTAATATTGTTGCACCTTCCGACCACTGTGGACACAGCTTCTCTGGGTTTTCATCATAATGATGCAATCTCCAGTGAATGAGATTTAAAAAATGACCTCATTTCCAAAGATGAATTGGACAAACACAGATACAATCAATTTCTTTTCCTATCTTTCAAAAAGCGCACACACAGTCACCGAGCGAGACAAATGTATTCCTGCCTCCTGTGAAAATAAAAAGGCTTCTTTGGACTGGACTCTCCTCAGCTCCCCGTTAGGATGTCTCTCTCCTCTTCAGACTCCGGATCCCATTGACACCCTTCATGTATGACCAGGTGGCACCCATCCACTGAATAATGAAATAGGTGATTAAAGTGACTGATGTCCGGCCATCTATTCTCCCAGGTCTCCTCTTTAATGCCGCCATTAGGCTCTTGTGTCCAAACTTAGCTCATCAAATGGCCTCATTTATGGTGAACTGGCAGTGTGCAGTATATTGAGCCAAGACTGAGGAGCACTTCACATCATCCACACTTGGATTTATACTTATGAATTAAACTGACAGTGACACTGACAGCATGTGGTCATACACTTGAGAAGAGCAAAGAAAATGTATTCTTTTTTCAATGTATGCCTCAACTTAGACGTGCTACCAGTAGAATTATCTTCTATCTGAAAATATATGTGCTTACCTCAAACATTTGGTTGCCGAAGATACACGAAGAGCAAAAAGTTGATTTTAAAGGAAAATCTCAAATGTAGCATTTGTCAGCATCTCTAATTGACATTTACTAATGCTAACAGTTAATTGTGCACTTATTAAAGACAATCTCCATAAAATTTCAACACAACACAGAATGCCACGAAGAGAAAAAACATGAATAATGACGAGTTTACAGAAGAAAGCTGACAACATTCTTTAATTTTTGAGATTCTATTGTACATTGTTTACATATACGTAGGCATTTTGATGCTTTTATAATTTTATTTGTATCCACTGCTGTTTGTTGTATTGATTTATTTAACTCTATTCCACTCTATCTCCACTCTGGTCTTTTTTCTTTCCTGTTTGGCCTGATATAGCTATTTTAATTCTTAATTTTTTTGGCCTCTGTGATTTCTGTTTATAAAAGATGCTATGTAAACAAAGTAATTATCATCATTATTGCTCATCTCCTACTTGAATGTCCCCAAATTTCCAATGCCACACAACATCAAATATCATTAATATGAGAAAGCATGTGTTAGTCTGTCTCCCAATTCTTCAACTTCCCATTTGCTCCTACTGAAAACATAACGCCTTAAAAACAGGTCACAAATATATTTATAATTCTCAAACAGCAGTAAGTAGTGCCTTTTTCCTAGGAACTATTTTCAGTGGCAAACGTGGTGCACTAGTGAGCAATTTAAAGCAGCAGGCTGGTGTATGTGGAGTCAAATCAGAATAAGCTACAATAACTCTTGGACAAAATAAATATATTATGCAGGCTTTGGCTTGTTCATGACATTTTATAGCAACAAGAAAAATAATAAATATTGCTAGACATAATTGAGAAGATTACAACTCTGGTCAGTTAATGTAAACGTCAGTTTGGAAACTGGCCTGGAGTCTACAACTACAACACATCACAGTATATCTCCAGCTTGCACTATTATTGCTTAGATGTTAACATAATAATATTCTTTACAGCAGTGTGGCTGATATTTTTCGAGACAGAAGACCAGCAAACCACATCTCGTGGTCTCCATAGCGGTGGCACCACTGGCTGCCACATAGTTGTATTACTGTCACCTGGCATGTCAGTCTTGTCTATAAAAAGGGGTTCCTAAGTGGAAGGGGGACCCACACGTGTCACTAACACTCAGGCATTACAGACAGCTAAATGCGCTAATGGCCTGGCTAATGCAGTGGTATTCACCAGTGGGTTGACCACACTTAAACACACACGCGCGCAAACACTCAAACACAGCATATGCATGAAGTGATACCTCACTCACTCTCACTCATTCTGTCATTCAGTCACAGCACAGGTACAAGGATCTTCACTCAGACATTAACACACAAAAAGGAAAAGAGTCAAAGGCACCCACATAGGGCATGTCTACTCAGCAGTTCTGTCACTCAGGAGCACCAGGATACGAAGACATGAAAAAGGTGAGTGAGTCGGCCCCATTTTGTCAAATAGTCATTCAGTGTCTTCAGCCATCGTTTGTTATCTGAAAAACATATTTCTCCCCAAAAAATTATCTAAATTAAACTGAAAACCTAAATATTTTGATAATCAATTTATTGTTTCAGTCATCTTTCTTGCAAGTGTTATTGTCATCTGCTTATATTTTGCTTTTTATGTAAACAAATAAGCCAACATTATTTTAGGGTTTGGACCTTTTGATTGGATTTTTTTTTTACTATATAAAGAAAACAAAAGAATTCTGAAAAACATCTACTGATTTAACAACAGACAACTGATTCTTGGTAGCTGCAGTCGTAGTTCACAATCAATGTTGTAAACACGTAAAAGAAGATTTAAGTGTGATAATATAAACCTCAGATAGTTTATATAGTTGGATTTTAGGCTTGTGTGCAAAATGTTTGAACCTTTTTGCAGGAGGACTCGATGTTTCCTGTCTTGCATTAACACATAAATAAATATGCATTAAGTCAGGAAGCCTATAACTGATAGGTGTACTTATATAATAGTATATACACCGCTCAGGCATAACATTATGACCACCTGCCTAACATTGCGTTGGTCTCACTTATGTGGTCAAAAATGCTCTGAACCATTGGGCATGGACAAGAGGACCTCTCAGGGTGTCCTATGGGGTCTGACGTTGGCAGTGGATCCTTTGGGTACTCTGGGTTGTGCAGTGGGGCCTCTGTCAATCAAACTTGTTCCACTGCATCCTGTTTCTGCTTGATCAGAATGGGGTCTAGGAAGTTTGGAGGTCAAATCAACATCTTGGGCCATTGTCATGTTCCTCAAGATGTTCCTGATTGTTTGATGTTTTTGCCATGTGGTGGGGTGCATTTTCCTGCGGGGGTAGGCCAGTGACATTTGGGATTTCCATTTGCATGAGGGAGTGTGCTTGTTCTGGGACAATGTTTATTTGGGTGTCTAAGTCTCATCAACACGGATGGCAAAATCCAAGGTTTTCCAGCAGAACACCACATAGTACCAATATGATTAATGTTATTCACTTCACCCGTCAGTGGTTTTAATGTTGTGGCTGATCGGTGTATAAACTACACACACTGCACATCATGTTCAAAGTCATGATTTAACTTGTATCACTTGCAGGCAGTTGCAGGAAAAATGCCACACATAACTTGGCAGTTAGGTCTTAAGTCCTGCGCTGCTTTAACAGTCACTAAATGCTATTGCTGCTCTAAATACAGCTTGTTCTCGGTCAGCTTGCTCGGTTAAGTGAAGATGAAGAGAGCTTCCCTGCCAGGTCCTGTAGATCAAGACTTGACATCTGTGTTTTTTCTAACAAGGTTCTACCTACAGCATCTCTCTGTGGGACTCTGTACACTCTTGTGGAAAGACGGTAACACTGATGCAAGGCTTTGAAAGCAGCAATTAGCACTCCTGGTGGTCCACACTGTTGTGTGCTTTTTTTTCTTCCTTTTTTACCTTACCCATTCTCTTCTTTAACGTCCCCCTGGGAATAGCTGTTAAGGGATACAATTAATTTTTTGACACAAAAATGAAAGTGTTAATTCACCTGTGATAATTAGAGCTATTCTTACCGCATGTTGATGAATGTAAAAATGCAGTGTTTATTTATTAATTAATTTCCGCCCTGCCGTCAGAATGAGAGCTCTCATAATTGTGTGATCTCGACTTAAGAAGGAAGTCTCAAAGGAAATAGATTATAGACCTGCCCAGTAGTAATGAAACATTGTCAAAAAAATGTTCAGAAAAGTTACAGCATCTTCACTTTGATGTTTCTTTTTTAATGTGTGTCTGAAGACTGTTTGATGGTAAGGCTTGTATTGAAGTTTCACGGATTTCTGTAGAGCACACTGATGAGATGTAGGATTAACAGCTTCACCGTGTTTAGGTTTCTCATTTGAACATATTACGGCGTTAATATATTAAAATTACCATATTTCGAAAAGTAATCTTAAATTTGCACCGTGAACGCTATAAAAGACCGAAGACAACTACTGTGTGTCTTTTTTAAAGAACATATATCACACGTGCCGCGGTA
>OMNN01099946.1:0-10279 GCA_900302755.1 Chromis chromis | reverse complement strand
AAAATAAATTCCAAAAATAATAAAAGATAGATATAAATGGGATTGACTTAGTGACCTGCTGCCTCATTATTACCCATCACTAAGGTGCACTTAGCTTCCATTTGCTCCAGTTGGGCTGCTCAGCGAGAAGTCGATAAAACTGTGCTTGTTCAGGGCAGCTCTCAGGTGTGACTGTGTGTTATGAAGCATGCCGTTGATTTCATGCTCAATGAACCTGGCTTTAAAAAGTTTACCACTAGGCTCTGACAAATTATCAAATTGGCAAACAATGTTTACCTATTGTGTGCCTTGCTGCTTGAAATTTCAGATAACTTGACTCAAGAGTGGGACAGTGGGGTGGCAAAGGTGGAAAAGGCCACAGAGCACTTAAAACCAGCAATTAAAATGAACATTTGAAATGCCCCCAAACTACTACTAAGTGGTCCTTTAGCTGAGAGTGTTTCATGCAGTGCTGCCACCAAGGTCAGCAAATAACTCCCGATGAAAACTTTGAAGCCAACATACACCGATCAGGCATAACCACCTGCCTAATATTGTGTTGGTCCCCATTATGTGGTTGAAAATGCTCTGAACCATTGGACATGGACAAGAGGACCTCTCAGGGTGTCCTATGGGGTCTGGCACCAGGACGTTGGCAGTGGATCCTTTGGGTACTCTGGCTTGTGCAGTGGGGCCTCTGTCAATCAAACTTGTTATACTGCATCCTGTTGATGCTTGATCAGAATGGGGTCTAGGAAGTTTGGAGGTCAAATCAACATGTTGAACCATGGTCGTGTTCCTCAAGATGTTCCTGATCGTTTGATATTTTTGCCATGTGGTGGGGTATATTTTCCTGCGGGGGTAGGCCAGTGACATTTGGGATTTCCATCTGCATGATGGAGTGTGCTTGTTCTGGTACAATGTTTATTTGGGTGTCTAAGTCTCATCAACACGGATGCCATAATCCAAGGTTTTCCAGCAGAACACCACATAGTACCAATATGATCAATGTTATTCACTTCACTTGTCAATGCTTGTCAATGTTGTGGCTGATCAGTGTATATAAGAAGAAGAAGAACTGTCAAACTACACTGACTTACTGTATGAAAATCATGATCAACAGCTCTACTAATCAGCTGTGTTTTCTCAAGTTTATTGACTAATAATAATAATAATAATAATAATAATAATAGTCACTACAAAACATTTTAGCATCTTTCTTTTGGACTTACTCTCCACAACCTTTCTCTTTTGCTTCAGTGTCACTGCTGTAATCAGTGTTGTTCCCAGCAGCAGCAGGTGGTTGTTCTCCACAAACTCAACATCTACTCCCTCCTCAGCACCGAACAGCAGACAAACAAAGTTAATAACTAGCTGTTGAACATAGTGGAACATTTATCTGTGCAGCTATTTCTGTGCAGCTAGTGGAGATCAAAACAGAGCTAAAATGAGAACGGACATTGGACTTGCTTCTTCACCAAATAAAAAGTATATTGCTTCATTAATGTATGGTATATACAGTAATAAGTGATTGTTATATTTAAATCTTGTTATGATGCCCTCATGTGACCAAAGATTAATTACAGAAGGATGTTGTATATTATAATATTATAACGATATTGTATTGCAGCACAAAAACACATCAAAGAAACTGGCTTCATCATTCACAACCACTCCACTGATCAAATCTCAGTCCCGATATTTACAAGCCTCAGTTCACTGCCATACAACAACATTCAAGTTCAAAAGGAGCTTCAAAAAAGCTACAATCATATTTCAAAGTTAGGGCTTATCATTTAATTTAAGCCTATGTGTGACAACCACATGACCCCAGAAGACAATTGCAGCCTTGTAGATGGGACATATTTTGTGAAACAGTATGGAATTGTGTAAAAAAAAAAAAAGAAGTTATTTTCAAGTTATTATAAAGTTATCAGGATGTAGTAATAGGATTTGTGTTAATGATATCAGAACTTGTGTTCTTCTATAGGCTTAACTTACTGAACGATGAAATAAAGAGTTTCTTTCTTCAGGTTGACTATAAAAGCCACTCCAAGCAAACAGTGTATGTTTGTGCAGGGAATTTACTTAAATGACAGTTGTGCGAATTAAATTAAGAAATTAATTCATACATTGTTTCAAAAGCAGATAAAATATGTAGAAAAATGTGATCTAATTTTACAATAATACTCATTTTGCCAACAATCAGCCAGTGCCAAATATGTCTTTACTTTTTATTAGTCTGAGCAGTATTTGGGGGCTCGTCCAGGATGACTAACCTTTCTCTGCTTTGTCGGAAAAAAACAAGTCAAACCTCTGCCAATCCATCAATGACTGGTGGAAGTCTGGAGGTCACAAAGAGAGTTTTTTTTCCCCCAGAAAGCCTAAGGTTGTGTTCTTCCATAAGGTAGAAGACATTAAATTATTCCCTGTATTTTTTGTGATTTATTGGATACAAATATTTACTAAAATGGATTTTACTTTTTATCTTCCAAATTTGATTACAAGGGGTTGAAACACTGTTGTTGTTGGTTATTTGTTAGTTGTAGTCAATGGTTGTGTCTGTTTTTAAGTGTGACTCTTCCTCCGAGGAAGCTGTCCCCTTCCGGAGATACTGCTGGGGAAGCTCAACAGCAAAGTAGGACAGAAAATTTGGTAGAGAGCTGACGGGAAAGGAAGTACTTTGCCCTGGGGTCCCCTTCAGAGAGTACTCAGGGAGAGTAGATCTCCAATAAAGAATGAAAATCGTGAGTCGGACTCACGTCAGGCTTCTCTCCTGCATAAGAACTTTGATCTTTGACAGATTGCGACTTTTGGTCTTTGGCGTGTGTGAGGGTTAACCGATCTAAAAGTATGTGTGAGTTTTGTGGGATTAAGAACCCACTCCTCTCTACTCATTTCTGTGTCTGTTTCGATGTGTGTGCAGAGGATTTCTAGTGCTGAGGGTTGTGTGTGTTAGATACATCCCAGGTGATGTGATGAGAACAGCCTGAGGGGTGAGTGTGGAAGCAGAGGAGTAAGAAGGAGATGTGTGGTCTAAAATAGAAATATTCAAAGGAGAGAGACCTTGTTTAAAGATTTAATTGCTAGTATGTACATAATATGTGGTTGAGTAGACGGATCTGTAACATGATTGCAATGCCTATTCCGACTTTGTGCCATAAAATATGTTTTCTACGGCTTTAGCTGAAGTCAAATAAAAAAATCTGAATTTTGGTTGCTGAAACACTGGCACAGGTTACTGCATGATGCTGCTTTGTGATCAGGTAGCCACAGAGTGAGTCTTTTGAGGAATCTTACAAAGCCCTCTTGTATGATTTAATACAGTTACTTGTTGGTTACTTGTTACAATTTATCTGGAATGTAACTGTGGTTGGTTTGCCACTGGAAAGAACAAGTGCAAAAAATAAACAAATAAATAAGAAGAGTTTGGCAAATCCACAATAAGCAATTCATAAATATGATGTAGACCAGAATATAGGTGCTACTCCCTTCGATTTCAGGCTGTATATTTTATGAACTGTGTCTGCTTTCTAATTACTTTTATTAGTGTAGTTTGATTTAACTATTGCACATATTGTACTATGATTATTAATTTTGCATTAGCCAAAGAAACTGCCAATGACAATTAGCCTTGTGGCCAACCGGAGTACATTTATATTTAGCTGAATGTTAATTATTGTACACTGTCCCTTTTCGATTAAATAATTTGAAATTGAAAATTAAAATGCAATCGAATGCAACCTGATCAATGAGATTTGATGGATTTTTCAATGGAGGCAATAGGGAGTTGCACTGACTGTATATAAAGATGGATGAACCCTTAATGGTATTAGCCATAGGTTTCCTGAAGAGCGGCTTTGAACCTAGTTGGCAATGTCAGACTCTGCCTGTGTTCCAGGTAATCCAAAAATGAGCAAAGAGGTGGAGTGAGAGTGGAGCTAAGGTGAGCCATGCAAATGCCTCTGGGCCATGGACTGTACTGTCACTCAAAGTAGCCTGAGTTATGCATGACTTCAAGCCTTAATACAATATAAATGGGTGAGCTATATAAAACTTCACCCCCTGCACAGTTGTTTGAATAGGGAAATTAGCTATAGAGACCAAAACCATTTTTTGTACCGGGCTGTTAATAGGCTTATTTCTGCTGTAATGTTGGGCATTTTAACAATGGGGTCTATAGGGATTGACTCTCTGGAGCCAGCCTCAAGTGGCCATGTGCAGAACTGCAGTTGTTTGTTTGTTGGTTGCTTTGTTTGACCTTAGGGTGCACCATAATAATGCTTCCTTTAGGATAAAAAGAACTAAATAAATGGAATTGAACTCTTGGTTTTTACTGATTCTACTTGATGGAATTTCGGATGAATAGATTAAGGTGTTTGAAAGTGCAATCTGATAAGAAAGAAAAGAAAAAGCATGGTATGGACGAAAATTCTTATGTATGCCTTAATGCCCTTGAAGTAAGAGAAATGTGTCTGTTTTTCTAAAGATAGTTTGTTTACTAATACGATAATAATACATTTTCCCTTATGTTATGAGAAATTTATGATTATTTAGATTGCTTGTTCATATATTAGTCATTTCTATATATCCAACTCAGAAATATATTTTTCTCGGCTCATAAAAACGTGGAATAAATCAAGTATTAATTAATGTTTTTCCATGGTTCTCAAATCTTATTCAGTACACATTTCAACCATTAGGTTAATTCAAAAACAATCCTTTACACGCACAAATGTATGTAAGTATTTTGAGCTTCATTTAATGTATAAAAATTACACTAATTGTCAGTTCCAGAGGTTATTACTTTTCATCAATTTCAGTTGATATTGTAGATACCATATGAATTAATGATAACAGGAGGGAATATTTCAAGAGCTTCGGCAGTTTTTTTCAGAACCCTTCAGGATACCACTGCTCCAATATTTTCGACTCATTAGACAGGCTGATGGCTCCAAATGCCAAGTGGATAACAGCAGTGCATCCCTGTGCCACCAGATGACAGATAAAGAAGGCGATAGGCCCCTGTGTAAATTTGTTGGCCGCATGTTGTGATGACATAATTCATTATCCCCCATCCATTTTATGAGGCTGTTATCTGTTTCATTCAGATATTATCCATACGCATAAAACGTGATAACACCGAGCGCTGAACTTATGCCGGCGTATTGTGCCTCCCCACTAAATCCCCTGAGCACCGCGGTTACATTTTACCACTAAAGCAGAAACGTCACAGATGCTTCTGTGTTTACTGAGCAGTGTGTGTGTGTGTGTGTGTGATTGGATAATGCCTATATAGTGCTCTGTCTCCTCTATATTTATGCCTACACGGCTGTCAATTATCTGTTCTCACACCCAAACCTCTAATTAACTTTTGACACACTCAGTCTGCCACGATTAGGGGCACACAAACGGATCACATTTTGCATTTTTTGGAATATTTAGTGAACGTGGGAATATATGAGCCGGTAAGGATGGAAATAGAGGAGGAGAAAGAGTTATTTTTCTGCCCTGGTAGCGACTGCAGAGCCTGGGAGCTAAATCACTTTCAAAGTTAATCTGCTATAAATCCTGGCAGGCAGTCCAAATCTAGGCAGAGAAACTTTTGAAATCAAATGTGGAATTTCAATGATGCTCGCGCTCAGAAAAGTAGGTGCTTCGCTGGAATTCAGCAACAACAATGGAAGCAAAACAAGCCAGGTATTTCCCTTTCTTGGGAACATCAGCATCTCATTTAAGTCTGACTTGAGTCTTACACTGAACGTGGCGTATGAAAGGATTTCTGTTGGAATCACAGTGATATAAGACTGGTACATAGGGGAAGGGATTTAGAGGAGAGTAAACAGGGTAACCAGAGTTCAGCTGGTCAATCACTGGAACATTAATGAGCCTCTGATGTGTTTCTCACTTTGCAGCCTGCTTTGTTCTCAGCAGGACTGTAGATGTTTGGTGTTATGGGCCGTGGGCTTTCATTCAGACTGACTGAGGGACCCTGCAAGCGCTCAGTGTTACTTCCTGAACTTGCAAACGGGATGTGTAATATTTCTGTCTAGACAAAGGTGAAAAAATATTTAGAGAAAAGATATGTTTTGCATGCCAAATAGACCGGTTTTATCCCCTCTCGTCCCCTGTGCAAAATTGCTGGACGTGAGTGATTTAAGAATTTTACCAGCCTAATTAATTACTTTGTGAAATTATGACATTGGTATGACTGTCAGGAGAGAACTTTCGGTCTGCTTACTTACATTAGTGTGACTCTGTCCAGAGGCAGGTTATGTTTTCCAACTACTAACAGTGGTTTCTGTTTATCGTTCACACATGAGAGTGGGATCGATCTACTCAACTCTAGGCAACAGTAAATAAGCAAAAAAATCCCCAAATGTCAAAACAATTCTTTCAAAATGCTCATATAGATTAAAAAAGAAATCAACATCTATGACTTCATCACAACAAGGAAGACGATGATCAAAGTAATGATTTTTTTAAAATGCAAATTAGAGTCAAAATGAAAGTTAGCGTGATCGTAAATGCACTTGAAGTTTTTAAAGGTTCATTCCACTGATGCATTAGACAACACAATAAGTGTAAACAAGAGCAGCTTTATCTCATAGCAGCACTTAAACTTGCAGGTAAATTACGGGACTCTATTCTCGGCTCTGTAAAGAGGCTCGCGGTTTTCTCAGAGTGTATCGTGTGTCTTTGATCCACCCAGGCAGTCCGAGAAATGCCAGATAGCACACTGTGACCATTTCCATGCTGCCAGCTTGTACTGTATGAAAATTTGAGCTAATTCATCCTCAGAGTGTGTGTGCACAGTGTGTGTGTCATCACAGTTCTGAATAACCACCCAGTGAGAAAATAAAATTATTCTAATACATATTTTGTCATGCAGAGGATTTCTGTCTAGTACAGCATCTGAGAATTATAAACAGCCGACCTTTACCTTCAAATTCATCCAAAAAACACAACTGTTACCAATTAGGAGCATGAGTGAGCACCGCAAAATGCCTCCAACAGTACCTTTATGTGCACCGACTCCAAAGAGCAGCTATAACTTCTGTGTGACAAAGGTGTGACAGAAACTTGGACATTATATAGTTCACATTACAATCATTTATGATCTCACGAGTCTCTCCATACGAGGCAGAGGCAGCAAAGACCTTGACTTTTCTATTATAGGCATTTAATTTATAGACCATCTCAAGAGTGGGGACGTACAGGCTGTCGCTACAACACTGCAGAGAAAAGCCTGGCAGAGGCACATGGCTCTGCCATTGTTAACAATCATTACATAATCAGACTGATCTGATCAACTGTACTGTGCCCGGAACAATGCCGTCACACTTGGCCACAGCAGCCGTGAACAGTGAACTGTGACCTGCGATATCATTAAAATGCAACGCATGGTCAGACCATCCTGACACCCACCTCCAAAAGTGACATACGCTTCCAACAAACAGCAAACAACAGCATTATTATCTCAGAGACGGGCTGTTATGTCTCCTACCTGGTTCTGGCTGATGCCACCAACACCTCGACCCACTCAGACATATTTCACAATGCCTCAAACCACACTCGCCATCAGCCTGTTGGCCCACACCACTAAGGTTTGTGCTTCTCCTACTCTGGTCTAACCAGCTGCCAAGGAGCAGTGTCAATATTTCACCCAGCTACAGCTTTAAAAGAAGCCACAAAAGCCTTGTTCAGCTGCACTGTATGAAATGGGTGATGACAATAACAATTTAACAATCCACTTGGAGTTCAATCAAGACATGGATTGGAGGAGGTCATGCTTCAGAAATCTAGAGCTGTTTGAACAGTCAGGAGACAGAGCCTCATACTGTTAGCTGATACCGACCCCCGAAGCAACGAAAAAGAAATATGATCCAGTGGAAATGTTACCAGTTTGATGTCACTGTACACAGACTACACATTTCTGCACCTCAGAGCAAATTATGCACATAATAATAATCTAAATGACATTGTAACTGTTCTCATCCATAACTGCCACATGCTAAACAAAAACACAGTGATAAAAAGAGTTTTTTTCATTTGTGTACATATTTTCAAGCAACACTGAAGTCCTATAAAAGAAAAAAATGCAACGTGCACAATAGACGGGCAAAAAAAAAATGTTTTTCACATCATCAAACAAACCTCTGCTTGCCAGGAGAAAAGAGTGTCAGGAGGTAGTGTCTCCTAAACGTGGCAGCAGAATAACATATCTCAGTGTGTGTGGGTCTACTGCACAATAAAGATTCCACGTATTGAAGAGTAGAACAACAAAGGCAGACACAGAGACATACAGATGGGAGTTGGCAGCAGTTAAAGCTCAGCTCGGAGTGGGAAGAAGGGAGATGAAAAAGGGGAAAGCAATGTTAGCAGTGTCATTTTTGAGGTGGGTTGTGCTATTGAGGGATGGAACATGAAAGCAAACACTTGGCGTTTCAAAACAAGACATTTGAAATTTAGATTTTAGGTGGGTTAACTTTTATTTTTCAGTGTACTCAAGGAGTTTAACTGTTTACATGTTAAGTATATATATACAGTAGGTTGCTTACTTTTACATGTGACCTCTGGTGTGGAAAATGGCCTCAGTCTGATGGCCAGAAAGGTGGAAAGCCGCCGTTCACACCATGAATTGCTGGCCAAGCAAAATACTTGGAGCGAATTCAAGACGTAAACACTCTACAAACAGTACTGGGACCATTATACAAGCGCTTTACTCTCTAAATTGCTCCACTGGAGTCACTGCGGCTGTAATGGGCAACTCTCAGGTGTGAATATAACTGTGACTGAAACCAGGCATCGCTTCGTAAGAGCTGAGAAAGTCTACTCTGGATAAATTCACAGTCAGCACAGGTGGGTTCTCTCAACAAAAACAGAATTCAAACTGAAGGAATCGTTAGATATTTTGGGGAAAGTGTGCTTATTTTCTTGTTAAGTGTGAAATGAGAGGACCGATGGCATAACATTATGACCACCTGCCTAATGTTGTGTTGGTCCTCCTTCTGTGGTCAACACTGCTCTAAACCATTGGGCATGGACAAGAGGACCTCTCAGGGTGTCCTATGGTGTCTGGCACCAGGATGTTGGTAGTGGATCCTTTAGGTACTCTGGCTTGTGCAGTGGGGCCTCTGTCAATCAAACTTGTTCTACTGCATCCTGTTGATGCTTGATCAGAATGAGGTCTAGGAAGTTTGGAGGTCAAATCAACATCTTGGGCCATTGTCATGTTCTTCAAGATGTTCCTGAGTGATGTTTTTGCCATGTTGTGGGGTGCATTTTCCTGCAGGGGTAGGCCATTGAGATTTGGGATTTCCATTTACATGAGGGAGTATGCTTGTTCTGGGACAATGTTTATTTGGGTGTCTAAGTCTCATCAACACGGATGTTAAAATCCAAGGTTTTCCAGAAGAACACCACATAGTACCTATATGATCAATGTTATTCACTTCACCTGTCAGTGGTCAGAATGTTGTGGCTGATCAGTGTATGTGTGATAAATATTGAGTTGGGGTTGCAACAGCTGGATCTTTTTTAAAAAGTTCAAGAATACATCTGCTAGCAACTCTATAGTTCACAAACTACCATTGTATAACCATAGCCATGTAAAAAACTAAAAGCAAAACCAATTTTTGCTACCTGTACTGTACATGTATATGCTTCCTAGAGTCTTGTTGTCACTATGTGGTTACCAAGCCAACAGCAAAGATGCTGCACTGAAGTACTGGGTGTACAGATAAAATGTTGCTTGTTATATTACATCTGAAACCACAAATGACATGAACAAATGAGATACAACCTGATAATTAGTGCGCTTTGAAGGTGTCGGAAGATTTCTAGCTGTTTCCTCCTTCTATCAGTCTTTTTGCTCAGCTAAATTAACCAGCTCTGGGTCCATACAGAGACTATTTCTTCTACTTGCAAAAGGAGATATTTTCTAATTTAGCCTGAGCGGTTTAGTTTTATTTGCCCAAGTCTTGAGATATTCATCTTTGAAATTACTTCCACTCCACAATACAATGGAGGGGGATTGAAGTCACTTTGTAAAGCTCACAGAACTGAAGAGTTAAAATCAACAGCAATGAGTCTTTGAAAGGAACAATGCCCTGCACTTTAGATGAACCTTCTACAAAAGAAATAGTCCCTATAAAGGCTTTTACTACTGCAAACAAAATTCCATTTATGTTCATTTTAATGGGGTGGAGGCACAAATAAGACTTTTTTTTTTAAATGTCAGTGAACTATTTCAATGTAAGACTCCATTACCACACAAAAGATTCTCTGCTACCTTGAC
>OMNN01099943.1:35707-66293 GCA_900302755.1 Chromis chromis | reverse complement strand
AGGTAAACAGGTAAAGCAACAGCAGTTTACCTCCCATCTCCCCAGAGACACTTACATCCATCTCTGCACGTGGGCCGCTGTGGTTCGATTCCAAAAAAATCTTCACACACACTCATGTAAACATGCTTACAAGTCATGAACCTGAATTCATCTGGCACCACCTTTTCCATTTCTCGTTGTGCATGAATTTGTCACTCGTGGTGCCATTTGATTCATGGTTTCATGCAGTCAATTTTCATACTTACCTGGTGCTTTTTTTTTATTGAGAAAATGAGGCACACAATTCGCTGGAGTGTGTTGGTTAGATTGTTTTATGCTAATTTCACACTCAGCGGAAACCACCTAGGACTTTAAACATGTGTAACAGACGAGAATAACAGCTCTTCAAATTGCTTCTTATGCTCTGAAATCACAATCATGATGCATAAACACACACGTACGCTCAAAAAAAAACATACAGCATTGTGCAGCAACACAAAGACAGATGAGGATATGCAGACTAGCCACAGTGAGACATGCGGGTTAGTAGCAAGAAGCAGTTTAAAACATTGAAACACTAGCTTCACTTTAGCTGTTAAAAAGCCGACATACAGCTTGTGGTTATCCTGAACCGATTGATCAATATGACATGTGTGAATGAGCCCCATCCATAAATTAACAAATCGCTTTGTCATTGTTTTAATCAATTTTCTCTTTTTCACAAAATATTTTCACAGTTAAGATAAATACATTACAACATGACGTGTACATGACATCAGTTAGGTGTTGTTTAAAAAGAAATATTTTTTAAAGAGTAAAATCTTTACAGAAGCACCTTTGTATATATTTGCAATCATATAGCCCTTGAATCAATATGAATGAACAAATTAAAAAAGGACCGAATGGTTAAAAAAAAAAGGTTTAAAATATGACCTGTGATCATTCAGAAAGATGTTCTCAGAGATATATAGAAATATTTTCGTATAAAAACACTTGAAATTGCCTTAAATGTAAACACACATCATACAAGGTAATTGCATTCACATGGCCAATTCCTTTGGGAAAAAAAAAGAAATTCTAACATTTCTAATATATTTGATTTCATGGAAACATTTTAGCTATAACATACAGTATTTCAGTCAATTAAAAAATAAAATGTGCCGACAACATTGACAGAGGGAAACATAATATACAACTGTAGCCGATAATTGACAAAATAAGGATTAAAAATACAAATTTCTTTCTTCTGTATTTCCAAGTCAGATCTTAAATATTTTACCAGCTAAATCTGACAAGTAACAACCGATACAAAACAGGTCGACTTTTACCGACACAAAAGAAGTGATATTACAGCAGTATTACAGTAGAGAGTGAATTTAACCACAGGTTTAACCAGCTGCATGGCTAATAGCACCGTTTTGTTCATCGACATTCATCATCAGGATGATAAGGACAGTAACACAGCAGGCAGTAATTTCAGGAAGGAATACTTTAAGGAGGGGAGCAACACAAAACATGGTGGGCAGTGGGGCCTCTTCCTACTCCTCCTTTATTGCAGATACACTGAAGTCCTCTTTGAATGTCAGTCGCGGAGTCACTAAGCACCCATCGTGGCATCTGCATCCACCCCTCATCATTACACACTACAGCTCAGACAGGGAGGAGCCCAGGAGCCCCAGAGTTAAAGACGTACACCAGATTTCAGCACCCTGCTAGTAAAACGTTCGGCAGCACCAACGAGGAGATCTACCAGTGATCGAGAAGCAACCCAAACCACCACCAATTAATTCAACCCACGTGGAAAAAAAGAAAATAAACTCTGCAGTAGCTTCAGTACAGTGTTGGCAGAAAGCATTACCCACAAATCACAGATCCAAAGGAGTGTTGATTCGGACTTTGAGTGCCCATTAGTTAAATCTAAAACTGCGCACTTTACCATGTATGTTATGTGGAAATGTTTGCGCTCTAAAGTTTTAGTTATAACCAAACCCACAAGCTGTATTTCTTCATATAAAGTCCAGGAAATTCCACTAATCAGACATACAAGACAGCAAGTTAAAACAAAGGCAGAAGAAGAGCTTGACTGGCAGGATGATAATGAGATAAATGTGGCATCTGAGAGCAGAGGGCAAAAGCACTGGGAGTTAGAACTGCAAGCCACACCACACGATGAGAAATGCAGCAGGACAGAGAAGCATGCACCATTCCAAGCTGAAGGGGGGGCTCAAGCTTAAGGTGAAGAACTACAGGAGCCAGAGCTGGTATGGTAGCAGGGAGTGATGGGTAATGGAATGCAGTGCCGAGGATCACGAACCTGGCACGTAGAGGATGGCATTGCCCTCGTCCATGGCAAACATGTTGGAGCCTGTGCAAATGTAGACGCCAGCATCCTCCGGTTGGACGTTCTGAATTGTCAGGATGCCGTTGAAGTCCATGGCCCGGTTGGGAAGTTTCCCGTTACCCATTCGGGTCCACACCAGGGTGTAGGCGGGTGACTGTGGACGGGCGAGAAAATAAATACACATCATAGGTATGCAGTCATGTCTATTTAAACATGTATAATGATTTAGAAGAGAAGATCGATTACCACTCGGTTACTCTTGGTGAATATAAAGCTAAGGCTGGTTAGCTTAGCTTAATGGAAACATGGAGACAGCCAGCTAAAATAATAAACAAGCATTAACCAGTGTTACCTTGCTCTTTGCAGTACAGATGAAGCTGACAGTAGATCCGACTCTGATAGTCTGAGCTTTAGGCTCCTCAACTGTTACCTCAATGGCTTTGGACTGGACACCTGGTGAGATGCAGGGACAGTTAGGTTACCCATATTATTAATGCATACTGCAGAATGGAAATAAATTCCATTTAGTCAGTTGTTACATAAAAAACTATTTCAACTTTCCTGTAAAAGCTAAAACAACCTTTTAACAACTGAAAAACACACTTTTTGCCAGCCCTTTTTATCTTGTTCAAACACTCTTGAAACTCCAGATAGAAAACATGCACCACGCTGCTATCAACTAAACTGAAGAATGCAGTGTTATAAAATCTGTACTTAAGCAAATCCACATTGAACCATGGATGGTATGTATTTAGTGTGTCGCAATAAGCAGCATGAGGTTGAACCTATCTGCTGATATGAGACGAATACACACTTGTGACAACAATCTCAGCACGGCTCCTGTTAGTGCTGCGCTGGTCCCGGCAGGTACAGACGTAAACACCGGCATCGCTCGGCTGGACGTTGGTGAAGTACAGCTCTGCTCCTGCACGCACAAATGAGCAACAGGTGTTATGTTCATACAAAAGATGCCGTCCTTTACATAGTAATAGCATTTCTGCACAACCTGTGTATTCAGAGCACTCGTTCCGTACCTTGTCTGCGTCGGTCAGCAGTGCTGGAGATGGGCCGTCCATCCTCTCTGGACCAGTAGAAGTAGTGTGGAGGAGATCCAGACACCTGACAGCGCAGAGTGACAGGGCCGCCCTGTGATGCCAGGACCCTCTCTGGATAAACCTTAACCACCAGGGAGGCTGCAACTGCAAAATGCAACCATCAGAAGAAACTTATCAGGAATTTACTCTGAAAATATTAAAAATGTCATCAGAGTGGCGTTTCGTTGCTCAGTTAGTAAGCTAGACTTATTGCTGTATCGAAGACAAAACTTGGTGGACACCATTCAATGATGACTTGAGATTTTAGCCAGACCTGGTCAGAGGTACAGTTAACCCCCTGAACTGAGTGTTTTTTGCTCATGTCACATTTTTACTCAGCGTGGCCTCATTTTTCACTACAATATAAAGTCATACACGTCTATGGAAACAGCACAACCATAGTTAGAAATAGACAGAACTCAAAAATGAAATCTCTAATGCCATAAATCATGAAAAAGAAAACAAAAGTTGAATTTCACTGATTATGTTCCTGATTACGTTTCACAAAAAGCAGAGTCACTGAGTTTTTTTTGCAGAATCTGGTAAATGCAAATGCAAAAATATCACAATCACAATTTTATGCTTAGATTTGGTTGATTTTCCTGATTGAATGGCACATCACACATGATTTGTTAAAGGACTGTTAAAAGCTTGAAAATCTGTTGATTCTTTCTGCTTTTACAGTTTGTGACAGATGAAAGACATAATTTCTTTCAAACTCACTGATGGGTATTGGGGTTCAAAGGGTTGAAGAAAAAGTTAGATACTTTGGATCAAGATTGACACCGCATTTGTAAAACTAAAAGTTGAGGTTTTATCGTGTTTTGGACTACTTCTTGGCGAGGTGCTATGACTTTGTGGAATCTCTGCTGATTGTCCAACAAATTCCTGGAGATATTAAGACTTTCAGGTTTAAAAGCTGCTCTCCAGGATTTACTGCTTGTAATCGACCTGCAAAATTCTCTCTGTGTATACCTGTAATCAGGCTGTCTTTAGTGACTGATACTTTAACTGATTTAAACAAAAGTGTCACAACTTATGCAAACTTTTCTCCACCTCCATCTAAAATTTCCTCCATATTTTTAATTTCAGCAGTATATGTGTCAAGCACGCATGCAACAACAACACTGTACTTTGTCCTGGGAGCAAAGTTAAAAGGTTTAATTATTATTTAATTTTTTAACATGAGGAATGTTTCGCCATATTTCCATGTAACCTTACCATCGTTTGGACGACACTTCTCTCTCTCCTGTGGGTTGCCAACATATCCAGGAGCACAACTGACGAAGGCGAAAATAGATACAGAAACAGGACTTAACCAGAGACATTGGCAAACATTGAGTCAGTGAAAGACAATATATGGCTCAATTTTACTCAAATTCTTGCAGTTCATGGCACCTAAGTGAAAAGTGCAGGTCGTCCTATTGAGGCAGCAGGTGGAATTTATCTAAATAAACTGCTTTAATTGATTTTATTAACTATTTGGAACCACATATGGAGAATGAGTTGGGTTATCTTACCGCTCACAGTACTGGCCAGTGTAGCCGGGCTGACAGGCAGTGCATTGATAGCCTCCATTTCCAAGGCTCTCACAGGTAGGGGAGAATCTGTTAAAATGAGATTCAATATCAACAGGTTTAGAGCAAATCAATGTAATTTAGTGTTTGTCTATTTCTGTGAATGGACTGGAAAACTTTTTTGGAGGTAATTACATATATTTCCAAAAACATTGCAAGGCACAGCTGTGACTATTTTAAAGCAAAGCGGACTGTGGCAAAAAAACAAGACAAAATGTGAGAAACTTGAAAAGCAGATTACAAGCAGAAGCAGATGTCTCAGATTTCTTCATTACTTTTTCAATATACACTGTAAAAAAATATGTTTTTTGAACAGTTTTGAACTGTAATTTTTTTAAAAACAATTTACTGTTATTTAACAGATTTCCCCTGTTTTATTAAGTTACAGATAATAACTAGTAAAATCACAGAAAAATATATCTATTTACATAACCTACATAACCTAAACAATATGGTAATGGTAATATGTTCTTTTACAAGATGTGATCGTAAAATTACACAATTCTTTGTATTTAAATCAGCAAAAATCATTATTTTACAGAAAGTTGATGTAATTTGAAAGGAAAATAATATATATTAATAACTTAAAAATAGTAAATACATTTCTTAATTGTTATTTTACAGATTTTTGCAGTATTTATTCGCATGCTGCCTGTAAAAAAACACACAAAAAACAAGCCAAAACTCTAAGTAATATTCAAATCTAAAATATTTGTTTTTACAAATAGTAAGCTATTCATTTCCAGTGTGTGACCATAACATTATTATCTGTTTCATTGTATTTAAATCTGCTAAAAAATACCTCTCTGTGTTCATATATTTTTTGGACACCCTTGCTGCTAGACATTCACTTTTTTCCCCCCTTTAAACAGGACTTTATTTACCTTATAGTGTAGCATTTCATTCGCACTAAACAGCAAAATCCTGGTCTGTTAAACTGAAGCGAGCGTGTAGAGGGAATTATTTGACTTTAACTGGCAGAAAACTGGTTAATGAATCTCCCGAGCTCCAGAATTTACAAGACAGGGTAATTTTCTGTAAACATGAGTGCTGGACACAGAGTTGTCCTGAGCTATAAATGGACGTGGAATTTGAGGTCTTGGTATCTGTGCCAGTACTTACTGGTTGTCTGGGTCAGTGTGAGGGCAGGCGCAGGGCTGGCAGTCCTCTGGAGTGCCAACAGTGGGGTCGCCGAAGAAGCCCGGAGCGCACTGCTCACAGAGCTCCCCCTGTGTGTTATGCAGACAGCTCTGGAGGGAGACACATATCATGTTTAGAGATCTGTCCATCTCATCAGGCAGCTTTAATCTAGAGAACAGTCATGTGCTGATTTAGTGTCTCGTACCGAGCAGATGCCTGTCTCTGGGTGGCAGGAGTCAGAGTGGCCGTTGCACTCGCAGAGCTCACAGTGACCCAAGTAGAGGCCTCCTCCAGTGCGAGTGTATCCAGGTGCACAGTCCTGAAAGTGACATTAATCGATTTAGGTAAAATCCACCTGCAATGCTTCCACTGAGGTCAACGATTCAGAAAGAATCAAAGGACTGGATAATGACCTGGCAGGAGAGCCCCTGGTATCCAGGAGGGCAGCGGCACTGCTCCACCTCCAGGGTCTGAGCCAAGCCGCTGTAGTTGGGCACGGCAACCTCCATGTTGATATCAGAGATGCTGGAGGAGCGCATCTCACTGGAGTAAGAGGCTCGAATCAGGATATCATCAAGATCAGCCAGAACCATCATCAGGTGCTCCCTGGTGGCGGGCATGCCGTCAGGTCGACGCCAGTTTTCCTATGGAATAAAAAAAAAAAGCCATTTGCTGATATGTCAACACAATTTAAGACAACTAAAATCTTTTTGCTTGCTGGGCCAATGGAAGGTTAGAAGTCAGGCTTAGTTACAGGCAATTTTAGCATTTAGCACCTCCTCCTAATGAATAATAATGAATGACAATATAATAAAACCAAATATAGAGTGAAAAATATTAAATGTATATACAGTATAGGAGAAGTTGAAATTTTTGACAAATACTGTATTTTATGAAACATTTGTACCTGCTTATAATGTGACCATTTAAAAAGTGTTTGCACAAGTCTGATAAATGCTAAACAGGGAGACTAAGTGTTACTACTTTTGGTTATGTGCTGTTGCTACCACTCACCTCTCTGAAGACAATCTCAAACTGTTTGGTCTCTCTGCTGCCCTGCTGCCTCCTCGTCCAGGGCTGAAGAGCTACCAAGGTGATGTCGTTACCCTATAGAAAGAACAATGAAGGTTGAGTAAGTCCTCCAAATATGTGCAACCATAGTAGAAAACAGCGAATCACCTCGAGGGCATACTCACAATAATCTGGACGTCAGCATCGTCAAGCAGTGTTCCTCTTGGACCAGCCACGTAGGAAATGGTGTATTTGAGTTTACCACCGTAGGAACCAACCTACAATGTAGATTTTTAATTTTTTTGTCAGGTTGAACAGTGCAGTATTTTTCATGATGAAACAGACACATGAAGTGCATTAAAAATCACCATCAGGTGGCTGTTTAGAGGCACAGTGTGCATACCAACATCAAATCCTGTGTGCCAGAAGGGTGTGAAAAAGCAAACTACTAAACTCTTTTCCAAAATGTTACATTGCCAGAGAGAGCAGGATGTGGTGACACTACTATGACTGTCTGTTATATTCATTTACATGTTGCCGATGAGTAAATACACTTAGCACTCGTCTAATTTTACACATGGAGTGGATGTATAACATTCTCTGTGACTCTGAGGATGTTAGAAACTAGTTGCATTGTGAGATCTGTAGTGTCTAAATCCCTTAATGAATTAAATGTCTAATAACAGACAGCCAAGCAGAAATCTAAACAGCAGAAAGGGATATTTGTAGTTTATATTTCAAATATAAGGGTATGTATAAGGGTTGTGAACAAAAATGAGGTAGTTATTTAAAATGGTACGAAGGCATAAGGCCCTGTTGTTACTACAGAGGAGGAATGTAGTGCAGGGAATGAAGAAGACACTTTTAGGGACATCTAGGACACAGTTATGGTTGTGTGGACAGGTGAGGGATCAAACAGAAGGGAGCTGAGGCTGGAGGATACTAAGGGTGCAGTATTTTTGTGACTTCCAAGGGGGTGACCAGCAGTCAGGTCAGGGCTTCACCCTAAAGTTCTCACAATTACCTTATCCCCTGTGAACTGCGATGGGAGCTGCCAGTAGAGCAGATCATCCTGTTGCGAGCTGAAACCTTTGTAGACCAGAACGTACTGAGAGGCAAAAGGGGGAAGGAGAGGCATAAGAGAATAAGCCACAGACAGAGAGAGAGAGAGGCAGCGAGACCAAATCATAAGCAGGCAGACAAGCAGCGCAAGCAGGCAAGCATGGCCGAGAGTAAAGCCTGACAAGACAATCAGGATGAATGTGTGACATATAGCTACATGTTCTCCAGTGAGAGCGCTTTTTAAAGACTCAGTTCTTTTGCGGCCCTTTAATAACAGCATAGAAGTCACACCGTGCCTTGTCCGACAACTACAACAGCAACTTCCACTGTCGCTAATGTGAAAATGACAGCTTTAGATGTGGCTCAGTTAGAGGTGACTTTAAACCAGAAAACAGCATAATGAAAGACCTCTGTTAAACCGGTGTTGCTCTGTAGTGGAGAATTACAGTGCACTCTGTGACAGCAGTGAGTGGGAGTTATTTGCTCAACAACTGAAAGGACCTCCCAATAACTCACTGGAATTACGTGAATTATCCCTTCGTTCGTAACTTTCGTAATCTGGTATGTGTTTTTTCTGAAGTAAATATTAACTGCTCTGGACAACCTAATAAAAACTGGTTGTTAATTAACTTTTAAGCTTTATGATCAAAGGCAGCAGTTTCCTATATACAAATATATATATGTATATGTGCCAAGAGGCAAGCCACGAAGTCACTCAATCATGCCACCGTCTACCTTGTCGCTGTCCCCAGAAGCACTAGCAGTCTTGCTCACTGTGTTCTTGCTCTGTTGATCCACAGTGGAACAAGATACCAAAGAGAAACACAATGAGTCACCAATATGACCAAGAAACAAACAGGCTACTAAGCTAGGGATGTCCCAATCCGACTTCAAACATCGTGATCGGGGATGATCAAGGTATCTTTTTATCTGCCACATCTCTTGTTCACGTTTGCTGTTTCACAGGGGTCGTGAATGGAGAGCAGAATTTGTGGCAGGATGCTAGACATGCAAATTTTGAATAGTTTTCTAAATCAGTAATTGGCAGTGTTGGCAGTGGATGAATTGATAACATAAACTGGGCAGAGTGGACAATATGTTATGTGCTGTAAAGGCTGCTCTGGTACGTATGTCACTAGGATATCTGAACACTGTCCTGGTCGATCCTTGTTTGCCTTTAACACATGAACTCTGGCCAGAGGTATTTAACAGATTTAATTTAAGCATCACAGAAGTCTCTGTCATGGTGGCCCATTGTCTATTGACTTTCTGTCATGCATGTAGAGAATACAGATTTTTGCCATGTGCATGTATTGGAACAAAAAGTTGATCGGGACATCCCTATTCTAAACCATACATGAAACCCCTCGCAATCTGTGACAGAGTACCTGCAGATGAGGAGCGTAGCCTGGGGAGTAGGGTTGGGGCCGGGTTGGTCTAACTGAAGAGGAGACACCAGATGGAGGAGAAGGGGGGCTCAGGTTACGCAAAGACCATCGAGAGTAAGAGGAAGAAGAAGAGGAAGTTGGGACCCGAGAAGAGGAAGAAGAAGAGGAGGAGGAGGAAGAGGAAAAGGAGGAGGATTTAGAGGGGGGAAAGATTGGAGGGGAACCAGGTCGTCCATTGGAGAAATTAGAGAGGAGTGCCCAGACCTCATGATCCAGCTGTCTGACATCACCCTGGGGAGTCGGAAAGTGGGGTACCAGAGGATACGTAACCATGGGAACAGTCAAGATGGCGAAGGTGGGGTTTAAGAATTTAGTTCTTCCACTCTGGAACCACTCTCAGTGGAACATGCCATGCAAGTCAATGATGCTTGGCTCTGTGGTACAGTCAATGTGTTTGCATGCACAAGTAACCAGAGGAGTGTAGTACGAAGCAAGTTTAACATAGCCAGGCTTTCTTTGTGTTAGCTAGCTTGACATAACCTAAAACCACAGTCAGAGTTAATTCCAACAGTGGTTATCAACTTTATTTGTTAACTCAGGCTTTCTTCATCTGTCTCTGCACCCATTGCCATAAATAGGGGCATTTGACTCTTCTTCCACACAAAATGGACTGACAACATGTTGCCTTCATCAATGAAGAGAAACAGACTATTAAAATTTCACGATGGTAAAAAGCACAGTTACTACATATTATGCAAGAGAGGAAGCTGGTAGAAAATTGCTAATCGTGGAAGTTATTTTATTCATTTTACCACTCAGTGAGTCTCAATGCAGCTGCTTATTTCTAACATGAGAGCTGCTCATTAGAGCACTTAAACAAGTCTGACATTATCGCATAATATAGGATACGTGGAATTCACTGTAGTTTTTGGCTCAATCAAAGTGAAATTAATGTTATCGATTGAATATGCTCTGTGATAAATACCAATACACTAATCAATTTTCTATTAGTTGCAGTACCAGCAGTGTAAAACAAACTTGGCAGCAAACAAGGACTAAATATAAAAACATGTTTCTGCATCACCTGGGGCAGCACATACAGTCTCTGCTCCTGCAACTTCATGGCTTCGTTCTGTGGGATTGCTAACATACAGTTGAAAGGGTTTGCAGATATAGCTTTAGGCTCAACATACCTCACCAACCCATTAATCTTGCTCTGTAGTACACCCCTCAGAGTATTCCGAGACACCAGATTACAGACGGAATCGAAGAACGTATTTACATGCACCGTCTTACCCTGATTATTGTAAATACTGTAAATGTCAGGGCTCTGCTGAATTGTGTTTAATCCAACACTTAACAACTCCTTGCACTTAAAAAACTTTTCTGAGACTTTGACTTTGCATGCCAGACCTCTGTGATTCACACACATGCAAACGCAGTCATATAAGCTCCTGCTCAATGACACTTCATCAAAAAGTGCTGATCATTCATGCTGCTACATCTATTACCCAAAGGGGATTTTACTTCCATAGATGTCCACAAACTCTCAGTGTGTTAGCTTGTAATGGCAGAAACACTGTGCAAAGATCATTCTCATTAGATTTTTGAGTGTTTCCTTTAATCTACAGTGTAGGTCATACCAAATACCTGGCTAGCTCTTTTGGATCTGTTGTTGTCTTTACGGTCAGAGGCCATTAGGTTCCAAATGGAAGCATCCTTCCTTAGCTGCTCCTCTGGCAAGTACGAATCACTCTATTGATGTGGATAAAGTTAGCTCTTTGATCACTTTCCTTATGACTGAGCTGATGGTATTCGCAAGTGTTATGGCAGTGTTATTCGAGCAAAGTTAAACTTTATGAAGCTCTTTAATGGACCATTAATGATCAAACCATTTACATGGCTTATGTGTTGTGAAGCCGAAAGCAATTTCTGTGGGGAATTATGCACCGTGATGCAAGTTGTCAGACCTAAGAGATACTTAGTGGCTTCCTTCAGTTGTAAACTGCATACACTGCTTTAAAAACACCATGCTTCTAATAAACAATTCAGTCAACATAAATAAATGATTACAGCCACATACCACAATGTATATCCATAATGTATGGACATGCATTACATAATAAATGCAATGTATGCCAGTCAGTATGTTCCAAATGCCACATTAACAGTTACTTGAAACATGCCAAGCAACACTGTACTTCAAAGAAAAATCACTAGATTTTACATGATCAAACTACAGTCACAACACGATGACCACAACTATACCTGGTCTGCTCGTTTCCCACGAGCAAAGAGAGACTCTTTCTATAGAGGGTGTAGGAAGGGGCAAACACAAAAATGAAGAGCTACATTATGTAGGTGTAGGTGTGTAGCAGTGAAGGCAAAGAAGTTGCACACAGATTGAAATAGCCATCTGCACAAGTTTGCTTGGAAAGAAGAATTGACTGAGTTTAGCATTAAGAAAAAGCAGCAAAAGGAAGAGAGCAACAGAATAAGAGTGGTCTACAAGTTTCTGATGTGTGCTGCTCAGCTCCCTGATATACAAGAGTTCTTGGTCCTGCTTTCGCTTTTTCCACTGATTTCCCTGCTGTGTGCTCTTTTTGTTACTGACCTTGTCTCCTTGGTAAACCCCTGGAAGCTGCCAGTAGTGAGGCTCCTGTCCCAGGTAGTCAAAGTTGCTGTAGGACAGCTGAGTGCCTTCAGTGGAAACCTCCACAGTGAAACCAGTGGAAATGCGATTGGTACGTTGACGGTTCACCAGAGCGAATCCCTGAAAGTTCCCTGGGGAGAAGACTGAGGACACCTGCAGAAGTACATCGGAACATACAATTAAGCTCAAGTAAACAACGTAGCAAAAAATAAGGACTCAAATGATGAATGAAGACTATATGGGGGATTTATGCAACACAGCGTGTGGGGGAAGGTAGTGTTGCAAGAAATTTAGGAATTTATTTGAAGTGTGCATTACGTAGGAAAATGGTATCAGACTGGGACTCGGTATCAGAAGATACTAAAGACAGTTATAAGTTTTAGTTTTTCTTGACACTTTGCCAATCTGTTAATTGACTATGCTAATATATTGGTTAAACATGCCACAGCTCCTAAACTATGAAGTTGTTTGTTAAAATGAATTGCCTGTGTTATGCAAAATTAAGTCTATAGGTGACTTTAGAGACTTCACATTTCCCTTTTGCCTTGGGGTAGTTCTTAGACACGAGAAGTCCAAAGTTATTTATCCTGCATGCAACTAAGGAGGCATCAGTCTCACAAGCTTAGAACAACCTAAGCCTGATGTGATGAAGAAAAGTCTGACTTCCTTGAGCTTAAATCATACTTTTTTCCCCTTCTAAGTAAATGTGTGACACTTACTGCACAGCTGCTTTATATTTACATATTTCATATTTACATGATCTGTTCTTGAAGTATGAACCATTGCACTGTTGTGTAATTCAATCATGTAACATTTAAAAGCCTTACCAGGTCTCTATACTGGGTAGAGCTGAAGCACTGTTGAGTGACACCCATACAGAAACAGGACAGGCAGCCATCTTTGTTATCCTTGCTGAGATGGAAGGTTCCAGGCTTACAGCTCGAGCAAGATGGGCCTTCAACATTCATCTGCAACGTAGCATCGGCAAAATAAGATATAAGCAATCAGTCCACAGTAGGATATCCAAGACGTGAGAACTACCAGGGAGTTAGTGTAAACTGAAAGTGTCTTTATTTGATCACCTTGCACTGGCACACGCCACCATTGCAGCTTTCATGTCCTCTTTCATCACAGTTATAGCAGTTACCTGTAACAAAGCAGTAGAGCATATGGTTACAGTATTTACCAGCTCTCTCTTAAAAGGCATAAAGTTATATTGAGATTAATGAAATAAACGGAATCTTTGCAACTGCTACTGGGGTAAAGAATAAGCCACTAGATGGAACAATGTCATTCATTTTCCTGGATCAAATTCAGAATTTACCGTTGAGTGCATTGCCAACGCTACATCTCTGCCCAAGCAGTGGGTTGCCAGTGTATCCTGCGGCACATCTGAAATAAAAATAGACAATGTCTTACAGTAAATATTTCCAGTAAAGAAGGATACAAGTTTTAACTTAAATAACAAAGAGGCAGGAAGCTGGGAAGTCTGCAAGAAGTGATAAATTTGATGAATCGTTTCCTTTACGGAGTCGTCTTGACCCAAAGCAGACCTAAACTCAAAGGAGTGAGTGACTCAGACAGGGAACAGACAAACTACTCTGTTATTCCATCCAGTAAGTATACATATCTACACTGAGCATTCATATAACCACATGATCTAAAAAATCACCCAGCTTTTGAATGTATTCAAAACATGTTTTCCAGAGAAAAAAAACACGAAGCAGTGCTTGCAATGGAGATGGATGAAGCACAGCCCCTGCTAAAATATTCAACATGTCTCAGATGTTGATTCCATCTCTCATATGAATGTTGTATAGCTGAAACTGAGAAAGTTCTTTTTTTTTTTACAGGAACAGAATATCACCAGAATTCATAAAACCAAAAAGTTTAATAACACAGAACTGAAATCAGAACAAACAAAGCAGAGGTAAGCACAGCTGATGTGATGAGCCGCAGAAGAAAATGCTAAGGAGGAAGAAAAATAACTCTGACACTGTGACTTAGCAAAGCAACGCACCATCAACCCAAGCAAACAATACCACTGCCACCAGAGAAAAAGCTAATCCAACCCCAGTTCTGTGCAGGCAGCCCTGAGGACAGCTGCTGTCAGTCTTACCTCACCTGTCCTCTGCCAGGTCCGCAGGTCAAACGCCAACAAAGAGGACTTCCATGCTATGAACTTGCTTTGGGAAACCCTATTCAAACTATCTATTATGATATACAGCAGTTTCTAAGGCGTGTAGTTAACTCAGTCCTTCCAGTTGGTGTTGTTTTATAACAATAAAGATAATTCATAGGAAACTACAGGACACATTGACTGATATGGTCATATGAAAATGATAAAAGTGTCATAACTAAAATCTATAGAGAAAGCTCATAACAAGCATAACATGACAAACAATGTGGTCTTACATGGCAGGAAAAAAAAATCACAAACATTATAAACGAGCATTTCTTCTAAAACTGATGTGATGATATCAAATCTGCTGGTAGAAATACTGGGTGGTCAGTCTGTTAATGTGCCCTAAGTGTTGGATTGCCACAAAATATTAATGGTCCTCTCATTCATCTTTCAAGAACTTTCTACAAACGCCACCAATGGGTCAAAATATGAATGCTACATGAAAAATATCCACATTTAAGGTGAAAAATGTCATGCTCCACAGAGGATGATCCCACTTCACTTTGGCCACACCATGAGCCTTCTGGTCCCATAACACCTGTGATAATGATTAACTCTATACATTAAATTTCCAACACAAAAGGCTGATTCACATGAAATCTAATGGGGGCACTAATTGGTCCCAAAAACTTTAAGTCCTGTTGTTTTTGGTATACCCCTGACCTTTTGTCTATAGTCACCATCAATTCAAAATGTACATTATTTTACCAACATTGCTTATGCAATTAAGTTTACTGAGTACATTCACGCTCCCAAGAGGATTATTCCATCAAAACACAAGAGCAAGGATCTGCAGAATGCTTGAGCTCGGCACAGTCCTTCACAGTACTAATTGCAGTACTTTGAACTAAATGCTAGCATGTTTTAATGACTATTCTTATCTAGGTAGTATTAGAGTGGCACAATATATTCTTTCAGCACCGACATCACAGTGTGTGCAATAGTCAATTTGCAGGAAGTGCAACACATCTGCTTGATACAACAGGAAAACTTGCGTAATTCTCATTTTCCATGACTAATCTACAAAGGAAGAACATAGTTTTTGAGTTTGTGGACATGCAGGCTCCACATGTGCACAGCAAAATGAGCGAGAACAAGATAGAAACTCTGAAAAAGAAGATTTAGTTGCAAAAAAACACATGTCAGTTGGAAATATTTCAGCTACAAAAACAATGACGTTGACCTAAAACAGGTACTCTGACGAGTGCAAAGCCAGATCTGAATGTCATCCAAAAACCTATTTGGGATGCCTTTGCCATTGCTGCACCATATGGGAAAGGTTCCAAATGACTTTTTTTAGCTATTATAAAATTATCTTTTATATTCGATACAGATGCAATTCCCTTCAAAGTCACCCAAATCAGTCTAGAATGATTAATTCTTTCCAAATAGCTAGTCAAATCATCTGGTGAAAAAAATCTTTTTTCATATCACAATTTATATCAGAAAAAAAAAATATTGTAATGTCAGTTTTTTCCAATATCATGTAGCCCTAGTTGGTATACTGATTACCATCTTCACTATGCTAGCAATATGCTATTGAGAGCTAATCGGAAAGTCTTTAGTTTTGCAAACATTATACAAATTAAAATTTTGATATGATGATGGTGCTAGATGAAAAGTCAGGGGATGTAATGTGAGTATCTCCAACAAATGTCATGAAAATCTATCTGATAGATTTGGAAACATCTGAATAAAACCACAACCTCTGGTTGTGCTAGAGAAAAAGTCAGGGGATCACCAATGTCGGTGGGCTGCATCCTCCAGGGACCATGTCTATATAGAATTTCATTGCGATGTATCCAAAAGTGATCACGGTATTTCAGTCTGGACCAAAGCTGTGCCATTTTCACTAGAATGGCTAAACATGTTAATTTCAACTCTATTACTGTTAAAGCTCCATATATAACAAAACAAGTACGTCTTTTACACTCTTTCATACGACCGGTTGTAATTAATATTGCAGTTTGTTGAACTACAAGCAGGGTGTCAGATTGTTATATACTAATCTTCGTAAAAGGATTTTAAAAAAACACCCAGATTTAGACTCTTACTGTTATCATGTTCCAAGAAAACCTTGCATCTCCAGTTTGGACCTTTGTACTGAAAGGTGAAACCACCTCAACTTGTAGAACATGCTCAGTCATATGGGTAAATACATTATTCTGCATTAAATACATGTTGATACTTTGCATACAAATCACAGGGTGACAAGGCTTTTCCAGGACACCAGCTCATACTGTGTTATTTTGAAACCCTAACAGTAGACATGTGAATACAGCAAACAGGCATGATGATAAAACAAAGCATTTGGTGTCAAATCTGAGGTAGTCTGACCATCACAAAAATGGACAAATATATACACATGAGAGGTACTAATGCTAAGCTATCTCTTCATAGCAAGATACTGTGCAATAGTTGTGATAATAGCCATTAGCATCAAAATGCACATCAGCATGACAAAAAAAAAACATCTGGAAATTCCCTCTAACAAACACAGTAAAATCAATCCCTTCATTAAGTTCCATTGATGTGGTTGTAGTAAGAGACATAAATACCAAAGGACCAGGACCAGAGCCTGGAAATATAAACAATTTGGAAAATAATAAAATAATGAAACACTGTTCCCTAGTCATCAGGGATGATTTTGATAGGAATGGCCAGCTTTCCCAAGACGACATGGAGAGAACCCTCTTGAGACTTTTTCTGCCTCGCAGACTTATAATCTCCATTTAAGAGCCTCAGCAGGTCTAAAACACCAGACTGAGGGTTTGTTTTCTTTTTATGCTGTACTTTTTTAGTTGTTTTCTTCACGGTAGTAGCCTTGGTTTTATGGGGGGCTGATGTCTGTCTCGCTGCTGTTTTAGACTTCTTCTTTGCAGTAGCAGCCTTGATTTTAGCAGGAGTTGTCCTTGTTGTTTTCTGCTTCTTAGCAGTAGTTGTCTTCGCAGGCTTTGTGGTTGTGACTGTGTCTTTATTAGAATTTCTTGTTTTGTGAGTGGACAACTTATGTGACTTGAGCTCATTCTTTTTCTCATTTTGGTCAGAGTTACTCTTGTGTGGCTTTGACGGTTTCTTTGACTTGGCGTCTGAAGACTTCACACCCTCCTGAGCTTTCTTTGGAACAGGTGCATCTGATCTAATAGCCTTGTTACGTCCGTTGTTTGTGATAGGTGGTGCAGAGTTCTTTTCATTGGCCTGGTCAGATTGTTTATGCAGCTGACGGGTTCTAGCAGGCTTTGATTTGTGAGATGGCGGCTCCAGTTGAAATTTAGTGACTGTTGCCTCTTCTTTATCTTCCTTTGGTTTTGTTTGCCTTGGCCGTGAAATATGTTTAGCTGTCACAGCGGACCTCCTACCCTCTGGCTTTTTTGTTTCAGGCTTCACTGGAGTCTGAGATGCAGACTTTGAAACAGTCCTCGGTTTATTAAGGGTGGTCTTCGACTTGACTGTTGATCTGGTTGAGACTTGACTTTTGGATGACCTAGTGACTGATTTGAGTTTTGTAGTGTTTTTAGCTGGTTTAGTTGTGGCTGCTGACTTTTGTTTCCTATTCTTCTGAGGAGCAGAGGTGGGTTTGTTTGGGAGGAGACCTGGCGTTGGGATGCTCTTGGGCACTGTGGCTCTACTGGTGAGTGGTGTTTCAGTGGGTGTAATCCTGTCCAGAGGCTGAGGTGTTGAGTATGAAGGGACAACAAGGACTGTGGCGATTGAAGGTAAAGCCTTTCTTTCTTGGGGCGAACGCGAGACGTGTCTTGTACGTTTCATTTTGTTCATCTCCTGAGCCAGGGCCGTGAAACCATCGATAAGGATCTCCAGCCGTCCCTCCAGTCTGCTCAGACGGGTCTCCATGTCTGTGTAGCTCTGCTCAAGCTCATTGACCTTCTTGGTCTTCTCTCCGGCCAACTGGATAGCGATGAGCTCCTTCAGCTGGGAGCCGAGCTGTTTCTGCTGATTCTCCATACTACGAATGCTCTCCTTCATGTCAAGGGTGTTGCTTTCGAGCATGCTCAGGCGTTGGTTAAAGGTGTTCAGGTGAAACCGGAGCAACTGCTGGAAGCTGGCATCTCTGCTCTCTGGGCTGGGTGTGAAGCGTGGTGGGAGTCTGGATACTGACTTGTTAGGGGCGACTGAAACAGCGTTTTCTCCATTTACTTTAGTGGACTGGGAAGTGGAACGTTGTGATGCAGTAGACAGTAAAGACCTGGTAGGGATGACAGTTGTTCCGAATGTGGTAACAGGCCACGGGTAATCAATGTCATCATCATCGTCATCATCATCATCTCCACTGCCGGAGGGTGTTATCTCTTTCTCCCAGCTGAAATTGAATACTGCTTCAGCTCCGCATCCCACAGGCAGGAAGCCATCAAAGTCCTTGTCCAGGAAGGAGGCCCCACAACTGTCTGCAGAAGGCTTCTCTTCTCTTAATATCAAAACAGCAAAATCAGGTATGATGCAGGCAGAGACGTCATATCAGAATAAATTACTACAAGTTGCGGCTTATCCCCAAATCACCTTCTCATCTTTGCCCTCGGAGTTGCAAAGATTCATCAGCCAGACAGGAGTCCTCATAAATGCCACATCTACATTTATGACCCAGAATATACATTTGGTCTGTGCACGGACAGAAATCACATAAGCCAACACCTTAAACTTTCACTACTAGCAAAGCGCAAAGCTGAAGCAGAAAGCAACCTTTGAAAAAAAGGCTTTTAGAGGTGAAGCAAAGAACATAAGAAAGCAAAAGTACGATATGAAGCCAAACTAAAGGCTTCCCCAGGACATACTTTTATTTCTCCTTTGGAGAATTTCTTTTCCACAAACAATAAAATCTGAGCGATGACATTCTCAAAACCACCAAAGGCCCCTAATCCAACAACAAAAACCCATTATTCTGCCACAGCAGAAATAACTGTTCATTTTGCAAAACAATACATCCACAAAAACAACACTACCCACCAGCAGATCTGGAAAATATAAAACTTCACAGGTACATTAGAGATTGGGTGGCACCGATTTGCATCTCCCATCCCTCCTCTGACATCAATTACAACTGCAGTGAAAAAAACAAGAGAGATGCGAACCACAGACATGCTTATATCCCTTTCCTTTTAAATGAAACCATTGGGTGCCACTGCCAGCCCCCGCTAACCTTGCTGCCGGCCAGCCAGGTAACCCCAAACACTGAGCAGTGTCCAGATGGCTCTGAGAGGAAGACAGAGAGGAAAAGGAAAAGCAAAAAGACAAGGAGAGCAGTGTACCTTTCACAGCGTCGGCCAGTGAATCCAGGAGGACAGCTGTCACAGGTCGGCTGACCATCAGAGTCCAGACGACAGGATGAAGAGAATCTGTGCAGAAGGATGATCACATAAACTTTGAGGATGCTCCTACACTGCACACACCTTACTTTGCCTTATATAGCAAACAAAAATAGTCAAAATGAAAAGATTTTTAGACATAAACTTACTGGTTGCCAGAAGTGGTTCCAGGACAGGGGCAGGGCTGACAGGCCTGAGCACCACCTGTTAAAGGGTTACCATAGAAACCAGTCTGGCAGCGCTCACATCTTGGTCCAGCAGTGTTATGGAGACATTGCTTTAGGTCAGGAAACAAAAAAGAGCATGTGAGATCCACGGAACAGATATAATATACAGTGTTCGCGTTTACACGTGTTGGGATTTGCCAAGAAACCATTAGCGCATTCCACCGCACACATCAAAGTAGGTTCCTTACTGACAAAGGACTGAGAGAGAGGAAGACCAGCACAGAACCTACCAGACACCTGCCGCTCTCAGGGTCACAGCCGCTGGCGTGACCGTTGCAGTCGCACCTCTCACAAGTGCCCAGGTAAAGGCCAGAGCTGGTCCGAGTGTAACCCGCATCACATTCCTGTAACAGCATGGAAAAACACCTCAGGTAAGAGACAAGTGATGACAAAGAGGAATACGTCTTTGTTCCACTGCAGCAGAGAGACAGACTGCAATTATCACAAAGGAGTGTAATGGAAAAAAAGAGACTTTATCTTTAACAAGCTTAGGCATATCACTGATTCCTGCTTGCTCTCCTTTTTCAGACTAAACTAACAGAGAAATGAGAGTTCTTTATTTAAATTGGAAATAGTACCTGACAAAAACAATCAAAGTTTTCAGATCTCACAAACTTCATTAGCGGATTGAGTTTGAAAAGTTGTCATGGAGATGACAAACTCCATCGGCTGAAAAATGCAAAAGTGGATTCTGCAAATCCATTAATCAGTTCAGTCAATTAAAAAAACAAAAAGACAAATACTCTCAAGTTGCAGCTCCCCTAATTTGAAGATTTGCTGCTCTACTATATACCGTTTCTCTTTGGGTTTTGGACTGTGGAAAGATAAATAAGACATCTGAAGTCGTCACTTTTACGGCTGCACAATTAATAGAATATTAGTCATGAAGATTTTTAGTAGCAAGCAACTTCAAGCAACCAGTTGCTTTTTATTTAAACTCTTAGGATTATTATGACCTAGAATACTGAAAATCTACATAATCATTAACCACCACTACAATTTTGGCTTCACGCTATTAAATGATCATGATTGACTGTGATATTGGCATTTAGAATGTATGCTCTACTCATAGTAAACAACCCATGTAGATGAAACTACTCCACTTAAACTTGGTTAAATCTTACATGAAATTGTTTAATTTCATTGACACAAGTATTTAAATCTTTTGCGGTTACTGAGTGGGGAGACCAGAGGCTTCCCTGTGCTCAGCTGCCTAGTTGGCATGTATCATAATCACATGTGGGGCACTTAGGACACGTTGTAGTGTTTATCAGTGAGCAGATGTTCTAAATCTGTATGTGTACCTGGCATGATGGTCCTCTGTAGCCTTGAGGGCAGGCGCACTCTTCCACCTCCAGAGCACGCTCATTCCCAGTTGAGTGAGGAACGGCAATGTCCATCTTGATATCTGAGAGACTTTCACACAAAAAAGACACGTTAAAAAATACATACATTCATTACATTTGTGTTAAGCGCAATTCTCTTGGCTTCATTTTGAGATATCAAGAGAAACCATCCACCATACCTGCTCTCAACAATGTTATCTGCATAGGTGGCCCTGATCATGAAGACTGTAATGTCAGCCAGAGCCATCAGCAGGTGCTCACGAGTGCACGGTTGCCCATCAGCACGACGCCATGCAGACTGTTGACAAAAGTGAAAAGTTAACCTAGTAAGCTCGTCTGGGGATTCAGGTTTAGCTAAAAGGCACAACACTGAAACACACCTCTCTGAAGGTCACAGTGACAGTTTGTGGGACACTTGGGAGAGGCTTAGTCTGAGAGTAGTGTTCCAGGAAGATGCCGTTGCCTTGGAGAACCACATCCGGCTGACCGTCAATCGCCAGCGAGCGCTGGTATGGTTGAAATTTCACTGTGTAGCGAAGCTCCCCTCCGTACGCCGTCACCTGGTAGCAACACGGTGAAAGAGAAGCTCATCTCAACAAAACTGAATAGTGGAAAGGTATTTCACCCCTATGATACTCTGGGGGGGAGTCACAAGACACCCATGTTGGGCTTGACTGTGAATTCAAGCCAAAGGTTCAAAGGAGTCTCACTGTGTGGATAAGTGCAGCCTTTCCACTTAACAACATGTTGAGGCTTGACTGAGTAGGACAGAGAGGGCAGAGAAATCTAGTTCAGCACCTGACAGTTTTTTTTCCTTCCTCCTCACCTCCAGCCTGCTTTTTACTTTGTTGTTTGCCTCTCACCTTATCTCCTCTGAAGCTTTCAGGCAGGACCCAGAAGTAGATGTCGTTGGGGACACTTGAGAAGGAGCGGTAGACAACTTCAGAGGAGCCCCTCTGGGAGATGCCTTCAGAGATAGTTTTAGTGTTGGCTGAGTTGGAGAGGGAGAAGAGCTGCCCGTTCACTCCTCCTCGCACCTGAGAGACACAAACAGTATACCTGTCTGAGATCTGAACTGAGATTTACATGTGCTCCAGCAAGCTGCATCTCACCATCTATCACCGGGAAGGATTTGCTGATACAGCATGACTGAACAAACAGTGAGTCAAGTCTTGATACCAAAAATATTCAGCCCTCCCTTTACCATTCAGAGCACCCCACCTGTTCTCTGTTCCAAGTGGAGCTAGCACACTGTTTGGTGACGCCCATGCAGAAGCAACGCAGACAGCCTTCAGGGTTGGCCTCTGATAGGTGGAAGAACCCGGCCTTACACTCATCACACAAATCGCCTGCCACGTTGTTCTGCAACACACAAATAGAAACAAACACATGCACATATGTAATCCATCTGCCTGTCAAGCTCTTCATTCTCTCTATATAAAGAAAGACAGCAGAGTATACAGGATAGTAAGACACGTCAGCTTAATAAATCACAACTGTAAACTGCAGATGTACAACAACTGATGGTTTAATATTGCATCCATACCTTGCAGCTGCACGGCCGGCTGCTGGACCTGACAGTTCCTCTGTTATCACACTTTGTTTGCACTGAGTTTTCTGCAAAGAAGACGGCAGTGAAAAGGAGATGACATACGGTTAGGAAAGCGCACCTGGGAGTGTTCCAGTCCCTGTGCATACCTGAGCCATGACCACATACAGCCTACAGTATTACCAGGGGAAAACCTGATGGTAATCATTACACAGGGTTAAGACCTCCTCATGGGCATATCACTGGATGACTGAAAGGTAAATCAATCCTCATGCAGCTTCTGTTGATTTCAGGCTTTTAACTGAGAATTTCAAAAAATGTCAGTGCAATTGCTGAACATGTACTCACGGTTAGGAACACATTTTCCATTAGGCAGAAGGGGGTTACCCTGGTAACCAGGAGCACACCTGAAATAAGACAAAAAACAAGAGATACGATTAGCATATTTAATACAAGCATTCATTACAATAACATTCTTTCTTCTTATTCTAGGTTGTGTGATTTACATTTGGTATATTTATAGTAGTAAAACAATGACCATCTCATACTGTATCATATAAAGATTTAATTCATTGTTACCAAAGGTCCCAATAGATTCATATAATTTCCTGTAAAAGCATATTACTGCAATCTCCAAAGTAGGTACAGTTATAAGGTACAGTTAACGATATCAGTTTCCTCACTTTTCACAGCGTCTTCCTGTGTAGCCGGGCTTGCAGGCATCACATGTTGGCTGTTGGTCAATGTTGAGGAAGCAGGTGTCGGAGAACCTATGAAGCCGAACAAAAGAGCCATAAATTCAATTTAGCAGCAGCTTGTAAATGAGTTGTAGGCTGAATGAATGAATCGGTGCCTAACTATATGAATGAGCTCAGCTTAGGGGGATAAAACACTGAAAAGTGCAGTAATCAGTCTTGTTACCGGTGATGCTTTGTTTGCAGAGTGTGGGTGTATGCGTCTGTGCATCTACCCTTGTTTGTACTGTAGTTTCTGCATATGTGTGGTCTGTGAGGGTCTGTGACCTTACCGACGTGAGGTCTCAGAGTAGGGGCAGGGGCAGGGCTTGCAGTCATCGGGACGACCTCGGCTCGGGTCACCAAAGTAGCCGGGGCGACACTTGTCACACTGAGGGCCCTCTGTGTTGTGCTGGCAGCTCTGTGGGAGAGTGAACACACTGGTCATTCTCTTAACCAGATGACACTTAAAGTGGCCTAAAATTAATAATGTGACATTTTTGGACAGTCACGCTCTTTCAGTTTCTCAGCTCAAAATACTACAAAGAAAGTTCATTTCACTATGACCCCTGATTTTGGTACTGTTTTAAACGGGCTGTTTCAGCATCTGTAGCTTTAAATGCAACTGAGCAGCTGCTGTCCACACCCCCTTCAGTAAGAAGACTCTCTCTGCGTCTATGATTGACAGCACGGTGCAAACCAGTTTGCCACACACCAGCTGAGCCATGAATGCATGTGTGAAACCAGGACTTTGTATGGCTTCTAACCTTCTCTCTAAAGAATCACTTTACATGGAAATTAACCCCAAATACTATATGTCTGGTGAGTTTGTCAGACAAAATCAGTCTTTTAGCAGTACAGAGCGGCAGATTGGCAATGGCTTTGAAGTGACTGTCAGTTAACATGTAGCCTAAATGAGCTGCGTTTCAGTCGGTATTTTATATCCGTTCCATTGCCTGACAACAGAAACATAGAAATATGCAAATGAGAACAGCTTTATTAGGAATTTGGCTGTGTTAAAATGCAGTATATGTGAGCATAGAAAGCAGAAGATAATCAAAAATATGGAAACACTGGCTGAGTTCAGCTCAACAGGCAACAAGAAAACACAGTAACCCACGATACGCATTGGCTCCATTCACACCTGGCCAAAACGGGCTCTAACGTACCCATTGTGAGAGGGAAGGACCTAACGACTCGCATAAGGAGTCGAGGGGCGACACACACCCAGCAGACAAAAGCTTCAATAGTGTTAATGGCTCCTGAAGAGTATAAAAATCTGGAACTCCCAACAAGTCAGTTTAGAACTGATGAAGTCTCTTGGATGAGAGGTGAAATGTCTTTGACAAACTCAAGCAAGTCCAGATGCTACGATTGAAACTACGAGGATAACCATGACCTGGATGACTGAGAACCTTCACAGACACAGTAGCCCACTTGTTTATTGGTTTCAAATTGGTTTTAAAGTTTCCAACATTTCTCGCCCTCCTTTAGCGCTAACCTGTGGGTATACGCTCAAAGCTAATGTTAATGTTAGCCACATTTTCCTATTGTCACAGGGACATCAAAAATGAAAGTAATCCACTGGATCTTCAATTACTCAGGTGATGGGAGTGCATAAACACTTTTATGTTCACTCTTGCAGCCAACAGCAGAATATTTGGTGAGTTTTGCTCGTGGCTGAGACATTTTCGAGTTAGCAGAAACAGCTCTCGAAAGTAAATATAGCTAGTGGGCGGCTGTGGCTCAGGTGGTAGAGCGGGTTGTCCACTGATGGCAAGGTTGGCGGTTCGATCCCCGGTCCCCCCCCACATGCCGAAGTGTCCTTGGGCAAGACACTGAACCCGAAGTTGCTCCCAATGGCAGATTAGCGCCTTGCATGGCAGCTCTGACGCCATTGGTGTGTGAATGTGTGTGTGAATGGGTGAATGCGAAACACATTGTAAAGCGCCTTGGGTACCGCTAAGGTACAAAAAGGTGCTATATAAGTGCAGACCATTTACCATTTAGGGTAGTTGCTGTTTCTAAATGGCTAACTACGGATTGCCTTTTAACTGATCCAGGGTACCTATTTCTAGTCGTTATTCTATGCTAAGCTAATCCCCTTCTAGGTTGAGCTTCATGTTTAGCACACAGACACAAAAGTGGTATTGATCCTCTTAATTAAAAAAGTGAATGAGCATTTTTCTTTTACGCATTTAACATTAAGGAAATCCCATATCATTGGCCATCAAGTGTTTAGACATTACCAGACAGTGTCCGCTGATTGGATCGCAGGCAGTGGCGTGTCCATTACAGTTACAACCAGCGCAGGTGCCAAGATAGGAGCCACCAGGGACCCGCTCGAAACCAGAGAAACACATCTCACAAGACAGGCCCGTATATCCAGGAGGACATCTGGGAATGATAAATATCATCAAACATGGCATCAGTCCAGTCGTTTCAAGAGCAAACTATGAAGAGGCAAATTACAACATCACAAACTGTAAATTTTCTTAATCTGGTAAATAAAAAACAGCTGACTGAAGAACAGCTGAAAAGCATTTTTCATTTAGTTCTTGTCTTTTTTTGGCAGGGGCTTGGGTTCTAAAATGCTCGGCAAAGTACATTTTGTAAATATTTCAGAAACTAAAATTTCAAAATCACTTATTCATTTATTACTGTATAATTGTGCAGTTAAATATTCACACACGGGACACACCTCCTGACAGTATAATGCAGTGGTTTTTACTTTTTCTTTTTCTTTTTACCTGCACTCTTCAACGTCCTTGGCATGACCTAGAATGCTAAACTCCACAGTGGTGGTATCCATAACGATGTCACTGAGTGCCACGCTGACCATGTGGTTGTCATAGATGGTGCGGATGCTGATGCTGTCCAGGTTGGCCAAAGTCATCATCAGCTCCTCCCGGCTCACAGGACGGCCGTTGGAGTGCTGCCAGTTGTCCTAAAACAAAGACAAACAGGTTTACTGACATACTGTGTGTGCAAGAACTTCAAGCTTATTTCATTTTATCTTTAAAAGGCTATAATAAAACATTAAACCTTGATGGTGAGACATTATCAAAGACATTAAAATTATAAAAAGAGCAATAATAAAGCATTGGAAAAGACATAAAACATACAAATGCCTGTCTGTAAAGGTGGGTTTTTAAAAGCTTTTTGAACTGAGGCACTGACTGAGCTGAGCTGTTTCTGGCAGTACGGGTTGCAGAGCTTTAAGCCCAAACAGCAAAAGTGGTCTCCCTTTGTTTTAAGCCTGGGCTGTGTAGCTCTTGACAGCAGCTGATTGTCTCATCTGAGGGGTCGAGGTGCAGAATAAAGGGTCAAAAGTTTCCAGATGTAGAGTGGAGCCTGATCATGTGGAGATTTAAAAGTAATCAAGGCAATCTCGAATAGAATTCTGTAATGAATAGGGAGCCGGTGTAATTCAGCCGGGAATGGAGTTACGTGTTCCCTGTGTCAAGTGTTTGTGAGCAGTGTTGCTGTGGAGTTTTAAATCAATTGTAAATGAGAAATTGCTGCATTGTTAGGGTAAGTGAATAGTGAGTTGCACTATTCCAGGGATAAGCTGTTTAGTATTGTTTTTGGGGAGCATTGTTTTGACCTTGGCAATATGTCTGATTTGTAGGTAACAGGATTGAAGTTGAGGTTGTGATCAAAAATAATTCCAAACTTTTTGGCTGAGTGCTTCCTGTTTATTGTTAGTGGTTCAAGGTGTGGAGGGACACTGCAAGAAATATGGTCGAGGCCAATAACCAGTGAAGTTATCTATAAATATTTTAGTATTAAAAGAAATACATATCATCATCACAAACTGACAGGATTGTGCAGAGTCTGCACTTGTTTATGCTAAAACAGTTTCTCTAAAGCAGAGGCTTACTTCAGTGAATCGGATCTCTTTCTGGTTGACCACACTGGGAGGGGTGCCGCTGCCTCTGCGGTACACAAGCCTGCGTCCGTTTCCAACCAGCATCACATTGGGTTTCTCCACAGGCTCAGACAGACCGCGGGCCAGTGTGTACCGCACCTTGAACTTCAGGGATCCTCCATAGGAATCAATCTAAAAATACATGGAATGATTTTCAGGCTCAAGTGTGATCCCAAGTGAATCGAAACGAAGCCTGTAAATTATTTTTCTCTCTTACTTTGTTGCCCAGGAACTGGCGAGGCAAGGTCCAGAAGGAGTCCAGGTTGAGGAAACGACGTGAGAGGTCGACAAGCTGGAACTCCTCCATCTCGGGGTTAATAAGGAGCTGAGTGGAGGAAAGAGGAGGAGTGCCAGGCCTGGAGGGGTAGGTGACGTTCACTCCTGGGAGACAAAACAAGAGATTCACTCTTTTATATTTCTAAATGTTGGCACTGCAAAAACGTTTAACGCCGAGTTAGCTGTCTTTCAGTTTCATATGTATAAATAGTTTCAGTGCCTTTGAAGTCTTCCTCCTCGGTAAAACGCAGGCTGATCTGGTTGCGGTAGCGTCCAGTGCTCTTGCAATTTTTGGTGATTCCGGCGCAGAAGCAGGACACGCAGCGGCCATTTACACTGAAGTGACCATCAGGACAGTTGCCTGGGGAGAACAAGAGAAGGCACAGGACCTAAGTTGATTCATAGTCTAACTGTAACTAGAATTAATCTATGTTTTTTTTTTTTGCTTAAACTGTTGTCACTCTGTCTGTATGCCCAACGGAAGTGTCAGTACCTGGATTTGGATTTGACGTGAGAGTCAGCACTCCGTCAGGGATGCCGAACACCAGACCTTTAGCGTTGATGGCCTCGCAGGTGTACGCCCCCTGATCCGACTCCTTAACATCACGAATAGTGAGGGTGCCGCGGCCGTTCTCGTTTGTCATGGAGATCCTGGCAACACAGAAATAAAGGACAGTCTGAGGAAATATTGCTACACAAAAATCCATAAAACTGTAATTGCTGAACCACACACTACGCCCAGAATGAAGCTGGAGTGAACCACAAATATCTCGCTAATTAAAATCACAGGTCTAAATGAGTCGTCAATGAAACACTGATGTAGGAAGGCTGTTGACAGTTATACTGCGGTCTCAAATACTGCTGCAGATCAACTAGGCTGGACTGGCTTCTTTCCAGATAAGGATGTTTTGTTTGAGGCAGAACATCAACAAAATCTATCCCAAACAATATTCTCAACCATTTGGATGGTGTTTTCTGTAAACTCTAATTACTCTGATCACATGCAATCATAATGAGCTCATTTACTAATTTAGTTTTAATTACAGTCCTGATGAATAAAAATCACAGAGGTAGAGAATTTCTCATCAGACACACCTGCTGCTGACCGGAATGTGTCCCCAGTTGAGTCTCCAGGTGATGATTGGTGTTGGAACTCCAACAGCTTGACAAGTAAACGTCACCGTGGCCCCCCGTGCTGCCTGAATGGACTCCTCTGGCGGGCTTGTTACAGAAGGAGGGGCTGCGAAGTGTCAAGAAGACGAAAACAGTTCTAACCACATAATAAATGCACATGCACAAAAAGGCCGGCATGTGACTGGAATTTGTCGATCCAGTGAAGCTCATAAATGCCTGAGAGTCAGAGGAAGCTAAATTCTCTGCTACGGACGGACAATTTCCTTTTAGTTCTCAGGAATGGATGGCTCACAAAAAGCTCTGTGTCTCAGTCAACACATGTGTGAAAAGAGCCTGGTTCACAGCAAATTAGTCACAGAATACAAAGGAGGGCATCGACGGACGGGAGTCAAAGAGGCAAAGTGCAAGAAGTGAGAGAGAACAGAGTGATATGTGAACGAGAGAGAGAGAGAGAGAGAGAGAGAGAGAGAGAGAGAAAAAGACTGTAAGAGCAGAGAGCTGCAGACAGCTGCTGGTGTGAGACTTACTGCAGCCGTACTCATCAGAGCGATCAGGGCAGTCTGGCTCTTCATCACACTGGTAACTAGCCGGGATGCAGGTGCGATCGCTCAGGCATTCAAACTGCTCAGGAGCACACCTGTCACCGGGACCCTTGGTGGCTGTAGTGATGACAAGATGGAGATTTACAGCAACTTTTAATAATTGGTAAACAGCAGCTTCAAAACGGGGTCAGAAAGGTTTAAAACAACAGCTTAGCAAGCACTAATGAACTAAAGTGTAATCAATCATTTTTTGGATTTTGGAAAATATGCCTTCTTGCTATGTATTAGATAAGAGGACTGAGACTACTCCTGTTTGTATGTTAGATATGATGCTAAAGACAGGAATCAGTTGGCTTAACTGAGCATTAAGACTTAACAGGGATCTCGTCTGGATCTGTCAACCTTTCGCAAATTAACACACTCTTGCTTTATGCTAAGCTAACTGTCTCCTGGCTATAGCATAAAATTTAAGGGACAGTCAGAGAGGCACCGATCTCTTTATGTAGCTCTAGCAAGAAAGGGAAGAGGTGCACTTCAAATGCTGATCTGCTTCTTTAAAGTCCCTCTCCATCCATTGATTAAACCACTAAAAACTCATCTGTGTGCATCAAAATTACATATTTACTAGTTTTTTTGCATTCCACTCTCCCCACTTGATTCAGCTTGAGCACACCAGCTCACCTACGACTCTGTAAAACTATTCTACGCTACAAAAGTTAGAATATTGGAGTAATTCAGCCATACATGTTTGAACTGGAAACCGATTCTGAAGAAGAATGATACAGAAAGTCTCTGCAAGTTGACAGGATGAGTTCCTTATGTTTATTACATACAAACCCCAGTGGTCTGAATCTGTGTTTTTGATACTGTCCTCATAACGCTGCAGTTTCAAGGTGGAAATGCTCAGCCATGGCATTGACTGCTTATTTCGCTCAGGATGTATTTTATACTTTATCGAAAACCCCATACGGACATGCATCACAAAAGAAATGGAGACTTACGGCAGTCTGTTTCATCTGAGTTATCCTCACAGTCATTGTCGCCATCACAACGCCAAAGCTTGAGGGCACAGCGGCCATTTTTACACTTGAACTCATTG
>OMNN01099943.1:2713-35687 GCA_900302755.1 Chromis chromis | reverse complement strand
GTTGACAGGATGAGTTCCTTATGTTTATTACATACAAACCCCAGTGGTCTGAATCTGTGTTTTTGATACTGTCATCATAACGCTGCAGTTTCAAGGTGGAAATGCTCAGCCATGGCAAACCCCATATGGACATGCATCACAAAAGAAATGGAGACTTACGGCAGTCTGTTTCATCTGAGTTATCCTCACAGTCATTGTCGCCATCACAACGCCAAAGCTTGAGGGCACAGCGGCCATTTTTACACTTGAACTCATTGGGTTCACAGGGAGACGGAGTACCTGGACAAAGATAAGAAGAAGATGAGAACGCATGTTGCTGTCTGAGAGGGCCGCACTCGCACAAGGCTGTACTACTTACCACATCTGAACTCGTCGCTTCCGTCTGAACAGTCCCTCTCTCCGTCACAGACATAGTCTCGAGGAATACACTCTCCACTCTGGCACGTGGCCTGATCGGCTCTGCAGGGTCCAGGCGGGCTGGGGGGACGCGGCGGCTTCTTGATGGTGGTGGTTGTGGTGGCAGGTGTTGTGACGACTGGAACAACCGGTTTTGTTTCTAAAAGAAATCTTTGATTAAACTTAGCAAATGCACAATACTTAGAGCTGTTAGTGTGGCCGAATATAACGCACTTCAAGCAGTCAGAAATCCAAGCCGCCGGCCACTCAAACTGAAGCCACTCACCACAATTGGTCTCATCACTCATGTCTCTGCAGTCTGGTCTGTTGTCACACAGGTATTCCATCAGGATACATGTCCCATCACCACACCTGTGCTCATCTGCCATGCAGGGTCTTATACTGGGGGTTACTATGAGAGATGCAAAGGGGAAGCAGGGGGAGGGGATGTTCAAGGATCAAAGACATGCAAGCCAAGACTACAGTACAGCCCATACACTTTCCAAATGTCACATCACATCACGAATAACACATACACGAAAAATGAAACACAACCACATACTGGACCCCTACTACGGTGAGAGCAACTCAGGCAAATTGTCCAGACTGTCACTAAGGGAGTGTTTCAAGATGTTTGTAAGGTTTGCATTACATTTTCCGTTGAATGTAGAATGCAACTTGTACTTAAAGTAGCATAACCTGGCAGACACACAAGACACACGGACTAGACTGGACACAGACTTAATTAGATTCACAAATCAAACACACACACAGAAAAGACTACAACACTAAAATAGACTAGGCTAGACAGAACAGCAAGATTAGACCCGCAAACTAAATTACACAGAGTTAGATGTTTGTACAGGACATTTTTGGCAGGAGCCTTTCGGTTTGGTATGCATGTGTACCCAACTAATACAGCCACTCATACCAGGCCTTTATAAACAAACACATGCTACAGTTGTTCACACTGTTGTACAGTTTTAATGTGAAACTAAAAGCTGCAAATTTGAATGCAAGTACAGTACAGTTTAAGCACAGTTAAATTTGTAAATGCTGCGTCTGAATGAATATTTATTTGTGTTATTTTTTAATGTATTGAGAGATACTTTGATTTACTCTTGTAAAACGTAATTTTCATTCATAGGTTGCGGCCAGTTGCAGCACATTTTTTTCATTTTATAAAAAAAAAGAAGAAGAAGCAGCGTAATTTTCGTATTTCTTGTTTTTGCTGTATGAACCGAAACGTGACCACAAAACTGAGGTATGTAATGAACCAAAATTGTTGTATATCACTACACCTCTTCACGGAGTAAACTACAGACAAGACTAGACACAAAAAAACTGGACTAGACAGACAAGTAAGATTAGACCTACAAGCTAAATTACACAGAGTAGACTAGACTAACCTAGAAAGACAAAACACTAAACAAGCCCCACGAGACTACTCTGGACGCACAGACTACAAACATAGACTAAACACAGACTGCAGCCTTGATAAGACGAGGAAAGAAAACACAGACACAGACAGATTAATAAGAACATTATCGCCTGAGCAAACTCGCTAACATAAATTTACCATTATACCCTGTAAGTTGCCATGCCGGTGTGCACAGTGGGTGGAACTTGCGGAAATCAAAAGCTTGTTTACATTTCAGTGAACAGCAGCCTTCCTAATTACACTCATGCCATGCAGAGGTCCTTTGTATTCACTGTGCACTATCGGGCTTGAGGGACTGCGCTCAGAAGTCTACTTCACATCAGTGCTTCCATGCAAAACATTCCTCAGAACCACGTGACCATTGCTTGTACACGTCGAGGTAAAGGTCTTCATCAAAATGTCAACATCGCAAAGAAGGAAATGCGCGACTGTTCTTTCTAAGTGCGCTACGGTCGACCTACAGTTTCTACAGTACAGTCGGCTACGTCGCCATGCAGCAGGCATGGTACAGTACAAACCTGGCATCGGTATAGGCTCCACTGGAGGCAGAGGTTCAGCTAAAAACCAGAGGGAAATGTTAAGCAAACTGCCTATCGCTATGTTGAACCTTCCTCTGCAGCAAACATACAGCAAACTTTTGTGTGACAGAGGTCCACATTTCACTGCTTCTTTAGGTCTTACCTTCTCCAAGTCGTCTGAACTGAAAGCCCTGGACTGACGTGACGTAGGAAGCGATGGCTCCCTCCTTCACCACGTTGTACAGCACGCTGCGGATCTGTTCGTCATTGGTGTTGTAGTCAGAACCCACATCCAGTTCCACAAACACATCAACGCCATCCTCCCTGATCATCTTTCTGGAAAGACCAAGAAAGGCCTGGTGAGGCTAAAGAAAAGCACTTAAGAGGTAACGTTTCTTTTTGGATGTCCCTTAGAGAGGACTTAGTCATTCCTGAAGTATAACTGACAACAGGCCTACACTACTGGCCTTGTGTGATTCGTAAAAAGGGAAAGAAATATCATCTGACCAGAGCAGGACACCCAGGCAGCAGCAGCACATAGTTGCAAAGTATATACTTTGGGTGCCATGAGGCATGATTTAAAGGATTTGTGTTCTTACTTAATGAGGACCACGCTGACCGTCTGGACACCTGGAATCCTGTTGTAGTCTGACTCCAGCTGTGGAGGGAAAACTAGGCTCAGTTACATCGGGCCTTATTTTCAGACGTAGAGTCACACATTCTTAAATCAGCAAAGTCATAAATAACACATCTAAACCTTATAAGGTAGTTTAGTCATAGCATACTGTACTGTCCTGTTCAGCAGAGTTTATACTCAATGAGAAGAGGACATACCGTGTCCACCACTGCTTCAGAAATCTCATTAAAGGCGGGAGAAAAGATGTCCTCGAGTTCAGGGCCATACACCAGGGAGTCGGTGAAGTTGACGAGAGCTCTGTAATAAACTAGAAACACAGAGAGGGGAGGAGAATCTGTCAGCCAAACCACACAATAACAGACAACGACCACAGGCTCAGCATTTATGTCCAACTGTTGTATGGGGTTAGATTCTATAAGCCGAACTCAATCCGCTAAGTCTATTAAAGACAATGTGATATGGTATAGTGTTTGGGAATTATTTCCCAGAGGAAAGCCTTTGGTTAAATGTTTCAGAAAGCAAAAACTGAAAAGCATGACTGAGGCTTCAATGAGAGCCACATACAAATTATGGCATCTATTTCCATATCTCAATTGTGGTTGGGCTTGTGGAGCATTGCACCACACATAGGCTCTAACAAGAGGCACACGCCGTGACAGGCGCACTCTGATTTCACACACTCAAATATAACCAATAAATTACAGTATCAAGGCACGTCTTCCTCTCTGTATGTGCCTCTCTGAGGGTCATGGCCATAGAGACAAACACCCAGCACATTCCAATAGCAAGAGATAGATGTTGATAAAACCAATTAGTTGAAACGACAGGAGTGAGTTCATCATCTGAAACATTTAAAGACATTAAATATTGGTCAATATAGCAGGGCCACAAGTTTGCACCACATCTCCTGACTGAAGGCTGATGATATCAGAGAGCTGGAAGGTGAGTATTAGTTTGAGCCAACATCATGACTGCAGAGGAAGAGGAAAATCCTCTGTGAATGACTCTGGAAGGGGGCCTCAACATTCCCTCAACATGTACCAAGTCAAACACACACGGGGCTGAACGGCTGGAGAGCAGTGGAGGGGGATTATATGGCCTACAGAGACTGTATGTTATTTGGTCTGACTGGTCATTAAACATATAGGTCAGCTGCTTGAACATAAGGCACTCCACATTCAGGACTGAGGTGCAGTTGGTTAGTTTTAACCTGCTTAGTGAAGACAGGTTTTTGCAAGAGATTAGCTCACTTAAACTGCTCTCAGCGCACTTTCAGAACAAGCAGGTGGTTGGTTTTACATCTGCAGTGTCCATTGTCTCCGTAAAAGTGTCCTTGAGTGCGGCACTGAAACCAGAACACTGTTACAATGTGGATGACCCTGCCCTCTAATCACTCTGAAAAAATGCAGTGAAACAAGATAAAGTTGAATTTATTTTCACACAGTGATAAGGGAATTCTCTTATTCATTTCTTCTCAACGAGCATTCTCATTGCCCTACATATGAAAAACTCCACCCATTGGCTATACAAATAGGTTACACCAGGCCATAAAACAAGTTTTTTTTGTATGCAGTGTGTCATGATGTCATGCTGATTTACAGTTACAAACACTGTGTTTTGTATAATGATACCATTTAAAATAAATGAATGCAAAGTTCACAAATAAAAAGTGCTGTTGTATTTTGCACACATCTTCTTACATATGAGTGCCATTTTCAATGCAGCACAAGCTTGGCATTTTCAGAATCAGCTATTGCCAAAGTTGTTTTGACTTTTGAGCATGAGGATTTTTACACGACAATCTTCTAGAGTTATATGCCAAAAAAAAAGACTCCTTCAATTAATCACTTTTTCTAATCCTACCTTTATAAATCATTTTGATGAGCTATATATGTAACCCGTTATAAGCAAAAATGGCAGCTATATTATTATAATTCCAATGTCACAAGCTTAGGCCGTGAAACTTAAAATAACCCAGGCCCACAGGGTGCCCCATTCTCACACTCCTGCCAACACTTTGTTAGGACGGGCCTGCCAGCCTCTGATTTCAGACTGGCAGTGTGGGTTTAGGGAGGAAGTCAATATTTGTACTGTTTCTTGCAGTGAGATGCTACTTGCCATGCCAGAGGCAAAGAGTCATGTTCTAAGTAAGCATCTGCTGAGCCTCTAGCTACAAACATACATGCCCAAATATGTGCAAAACAATAAATCTGCACGCGCGCATGCACGCGCGCACGCACGCACGCACGCACGCACACACAGACACACACACACACGCATGCACACACAGACACACGCACGCACGCACACACACACACGCGGGTGCTGTGCAGAAACTATAAACACTATTATACAGTATATCATTTCCTTCTCCTTTCCCTGCTCCTTAGATAATTATATGGCAGTAGACATGTGGACACTGACAGCAAACATTTTTCATGCTTACCAGGAGCTACTTAATTAAAAGTTACAGAGTTTGTGCCTCACACTGAGGCTGTGTGGTCACTGTGTTAAAGAGCTGTCCTCTCCTAATGCTACAAAGTCTCATTTTCTCTGCACACAGCACTGGCACTTCAAGACATTCCTGCTGAGGAAAAGTCTCATTTATGACAAAGTAAACTCAGCATTGCCTATGAAAACACACAGTGAGGTGAACATGTAACAGCAGAGCTGCAGCCTTTAGAACAGCCTGGCATGGTGCCTGAGTGCTTGCTCTGCGGGCTGTTACTGTAAGTTTTGTAGGAATAATTGTTAGGCCTGAATGCGGTCTCAGAAGACAGGCAACATCAAAGTTACTCATCAAAGCGCTTCATTTGACCCGAATATAATCTAATCACTTGAGTGGGCACTTGCCGCCAGGTCAACAGCGGCTTGTAGCCCCAACTCTCTCTGAGCTCGCCGCTTTGGACCGGAGAGTGGGATTGCCGCCGCCTGGGATCCTTTGAATTGGAGCGCCGGGTTGTGCCCTGCTGCTAACGAGCAGCTCTTTTACACGAGGACCCATTCTCCTGTGCACCACTCGCTGTTTCCATCAGGGGGAAATCCCCTCGTCAAGCCCCACCACCATCAAAGGTGATGAAACTGAGCGCAGACATGACGAGTGGGATGATAAAAAAAAAAAAAAGTCTGGAAAAATAGCATTCCACACTCTTAATTCACAAACTTATTTAGCTATTAAAGCTGTTCAGTAGAACTGTGGCAGCTTTGTGCAATGGGCCCCCTCTGAACACATAGAGGCCTATGTAGAAGACAAAGACTTGATTGAGCAGTGAGCCCAGTCTGGCCTTTAAAGCCCAGCCACATTGGGTTTGACCTTCAACCCCCAAGGCAGCGCCCACGGCATCGGCCCGGCACCAGTTGAGCCATTTAGAAGGGGAGTGAGGAAGAGCCAGAATCTATAAGACCAAGGCCCAAACCACATTGCACCAATGACTCCATCAAAAATCTTTAATAACACATGTTTTTCTCTTCCACGGATTCCCCCGCTTTCTCTCTCTCATCTTTAATCTTTCTCTCTCGGTCAGCATAATAATATTCATTTGCCAGCTGCCACTTTCTCAGCTTAACTCATGTGGACAGGACCCCTGCCACTTAACCCTTTTGTTGGTGTCCAGCCAAAAAACTCTGTCTCCAAGTCCACTCATTGCCCTCTGGGGAACTCTTGGGAATGAATTCTGTCTCCACTATTAAGCTAGAACTATTGTGCTCTCCCGCAGCTTGCAATGTAAACATCAAAACCACCATTGTGTATAATAAAGCACATACGGAGAGCAGTGATTCTTTGTTACAACTTTTTGCTCCTGTTGCATTTGGCATGTAGAGAAAACTGGTTAAATATCTTCTGTGCAGTGTAACATAGATATAATATAATAAATCATAAAAAAGACGAACGTTAAATTTCTTTGATTATTTGTTTTACAAAAATGTATTGGACTTGGAATTAGTATGTACCACATTTTTCCAAGTGCCCACATGTGTTACTGGGGAAAAATGGTAACTCTACTCTCTCTTGATGATTTTAATAATCAATAATAATAATAATCTAACCTTTATTGATCCCCTTGGGGAAATTCCTTCTCTGCATTTGACCCATCCTATTCAAAGTTAACCTTAACTATACATACTAGAAGCAGCGGGCTGCCGCAGTACAGCACCCAGGGAGCAGTCAGGGGATAAGGGCCTTGCTCAAGGGCCCACAGTGGTGGTGACTGGGACAAGTGGTTGCTCTCACTTTCCCACCTCAACCTCTTGCCAGTCCGGGGGCTCGAACCGGCGACCCACCCATTACAAGTTCGCTTCACAAACCACTAGACCACCACTGCCAACCTTAGTCACTAATGGCTTTTCAAGAAGCACAGAATAGTTTTTATAGAATCAGGTTCAAGCAAATGGTTGATTTTTTGGCAAATTTTAAAACGAAACCTGTCACGTGAAATGATTTTTAGGAAGTATCACAATTTTACGCTTCGATTTGGTTACGTTTTCTGATGAAACTGCGTTCACAAATAAGTATTTCAAACATAGTTGGGGAATTGAAAATCAGATAATTCTTTCTGTTTTCACTGTTTCTGGTTTTAATAAATGGTGTCATTTTGGAAATTATTTAAAAAAATAACTTGCCTTCAAACCCACAAGTGGATTTTGGGGTTCAGAGGGTTAAGCGTGGATCAGATTTTTGCAAAGGTCACAGCAATGTAATGCCAAAATCGCTTTGCAGGGATGTTTTCAGCTTAAAATGGAAGTGTTGTCACTTGAGCATAATGAACACTATTACTCGATGGAACAACCCCATCATTTTCCACTGGCATCAGAAATTACTGGGAGACGCCTGCAAGACACTTGGAAAAACATACGGGCTGGACTCAAACACTACATGCCCGAGCTCAGTCTTCCTTGGAATGTTATCTGAGAGTGTGTTTGGAAATGAGTGTGCATAACTGAGCGGAGCAGGTGACATGAGAGTGTGCCAAAGACAAGAGAGGAAAGAAACCGCAGTATTAAAAGGAAAGAAGTGCTTGTGGACTTACTGTATTCTGGCTCGACTGGGCTCTGTATGTTCCCCAGATATGAAGAGTCCAACCAATGTTCTAAGGCAAGCAATGAGGAGCAAGGAGCAAAGAGCAAGCAACAGGGGGAAGAGACGTGATGCGGAGGTCGACAGGGCACAAACAGGAGCCAGAGGTCAAAGATCAAACGAGAAAAGCGACACAAGGACCGAAGAGAAGGATCGAGTTAGCCAGGCAGGTGCAGAGAGGTTAGAGTTTCAGGAGAGGTAGAAAGGAAATGATTAGATGCGAGGAGAGAAAATAGAAAGTGACAATCAGAAAGAGAACTGCCAAAAGAGTTCGTCAGGAATCAGGAAGAGTCATTGCAAATTGTATGAAATAAAACACAACAGTACAGTCAAGCCAACAGAGAGAAAAGAAAATGAAAATGTCATCACAATTTTACAAGACGCTAGAAATGTCAGCATGAATTTGCTGCCATCAACAGTCCCACTAATCATTACCATTCACATGTTGTGGATGCTCAGCGGGACAATGGATGCTGCCAGCCTGTGGTTTCTGTTGACTAATGAGTTCAACCAGTGTCTGTCAGGAAACACACGAGGAAGTCTGCTTGCATGACAGCATCGAGGAGAGAAGGTCAGAGGGCAACGCATTAGGAATGCCCCTTCTTCAGTCCGACAGTACAAAGAGGAACTCTCTACAAACAAAACCCACACTTGCACGTACTGCTCGTCACATCCCTGCTGTCCGACACTTACATCCACCCTGGGACTGTGCAGTGATGCAGGGAGGAGCTGCGTCCTGTTTTCCCTTTTATAAATGGAAGAAGTGAGCACCATTAAAACTGTCATAACTGTTTTTACAAAAAGTTAGGCCCTCTGCACTGGCAATGCGGTGACTCAGTCATTCTTCCACTGTTTTGGATGCACTTACACCGTGGGGCATGCTATGAAATGCCAACTGAGGAGGCCTCTTGGTTGTTCTGAATCACTGATGGACTTTAAGAGGGAGACTCCTGCACAACGACTGGGTTTACAACACATTTCAAAGGATCTATCCACTGTTTTCAATGAAAAACGAGCCGGTCTGTCTTGTAAACACATGCGGCTTTAACAATTATTAAAACGCTGTACACTCGCACTGCACTGACAAGGTAGATATTTATGCTCCAATCCACTCTGTATGACTCCACTCCATAAACTTCAACAGACAGCAGTAAACAACAGCTCCTTTATAATCAAGTGAGTATGCTGGATCCAGCTGTTCTGCAGATGCACATACAAGAAACATATGACCTCTGATATACTGTACTGTCATGTCTTTAAGAAGATGGCACATTTAGAAAAAGCTGGTGGGAAGATTTGCTTTAGCGGCTTCGGTCTGGTGCAACAGTCAAGTGAAAAGCAGGTAGGTAGAGTTACAAAACTAAATGTGGCTGTCCGGCCAGGAAACAGTTGACAGGAAACATGCCCTACCCAAATGATCAGAGGTCTCCCTCAAGAATAGTGACCCAAACTAATTAAAGCTAATGAAGCATCCGCTACTTCAAAGTCTGTTTGATATGTTGTGATTCTTGTGAGAAGCAGAATGTGAGCAGAAGGGTGCAACAGTTTTATTAGTACTCTCCATGCTTTTATGTGTTGATCAGGCCGTGACTACTGACTGAAACAAAGCAGTCGCTGTTTAAGAACATGGTCAGACAGGAACTTTGCTAAACTCGACTTATCAGCAGAGACACAATCATTAGTAAGTAGTAGGGGCATGTTCTGACTCTGTTATCCAACAAAAGAAAAAGAGTTAAGAGCTTAACAAATCCCAGGAGAGGAACTGTTTGATATGGATACTCTCTAGTGTTCAACCAGGAAGCCGCTGATCAACTGTGGAGCTTTATCCAAATAAACTCTCAGATCTAGGAAAACCACAGGACAATTGAATAACCAGCCAATAACCACAACTTCTAATTCGGTGTTTGTTTTGTAACACAACAAACCACTTTCTTAACCATAATTTAAAGTATCCTCTAATGCTGCAGCATATATTTATTATGGAAGTCATCAAAATACACAGACGTATAAAGTTACAAGTCCCTCTTCGACACTGCAGAGAGGAAAAGGGGATCATTCCAACAGCCGCACATGCTCTGTTTGAATGAAACCCCAAACATCTCTTTCATAAAGAGGAGTGGCACAAGCCAGCTCTCCAAGGCAACTCATTTGTTGTTAGTACAACAGAGTGTAGAATCATGGGACTAGGTGCAGTAATAAGGCTCAAGTCAGTGACTAAGACCATTCAGCAGGAGTCTTTCAGGACATTAAACACCCTGAATGCATTGTACACGGTCACACTGATAATCAGCTGTTTGGCAAAGGTTAAAGTAAACATGTCTCTCAGCATCGTGGCACCCACGTTTTGTCTGCTCCGTTACGACTGTCTTGTCTACAAATGGGAACAGGGCCTATCTGATTATAATGTCGGGCAAGTTTCTCCTTCTAGTGTGTGACCACCTTCAGGGCCCCCAGCAGTGCAACAACAAAGACCTCCCCAAAATAACTGCAGCTGCCAGCATTTGTCCCTCGCTGTAACACCTCGTGAGGCTCCACGTATGTGACACACTGAGACACAAACACAGACATAGGCAGTGCCACTGAGGTGCACACATCACCAACTGCCCATGAAAACGGCAGCAAAACTGAGTGGGTGGCCCCGGCCGCAGTCTGCCCACTGCCCAGGCCAACCTGACAAGACAGGCTACATTACGCTGATGTATTGTCCACTTATGCTACAACATCTGTTCTCTTCTAGAGATAACGGAAGATTCCAAACCAGCGTTGTGTTTTTTCAACAAGCACCCATGAGCGATTGATGTGATTAGAAGTAAAACCAGCTGAGGCTACACAGGAAGGCAGTAACCTGTCTGTGAGTCAGCCTCCACTCCAGTCACTGTGGATCACTGACCCTCAACCTCCCTAAAGACTAAACACAGAGCACATCACTCTGCTTATCCAAAGCTGCATGTTTAGTCTGAAAACAACATTTCACACGGCACTGAGTAAATCAGTTGGTATTTATGGCACTGTGTACCTGCTAGAATATACTTTATCTGACTTGTAAACAGTTAATAGTCTTTTCTCAACAACATGCAGTTCTATTTTAAACATAAACAAAGTGGATTTCTGCCAAATACGAAAGATAAAACATGCTAGAGCAGTCCAGAGCAGTGGTTTACGAAGTTTTCTGCCTACTTTACACCAGAGACAGTCTCACTTAACCGTCCCATTCTGCACTGGAGAATTTTTTTTATTTTTTATTTTTTTTCTTAATTTGTCCCCAGGGAGCAATTCAATTTTCGCATATCCTAGTTGGGGTCAGAGCACAGGGTCAGCCATGGTACAGCGCCCCTGGAGCAGGAAGGGTTAAGGGCCTTGCTCAAAGCCCAACAGTGGCCGCTGCAATGGGGGTTCAATCCTCTGACCTTCCATTTAGTAGCCCAGGGACTTAACCATTGCGCCACCACCGCCCATGAGGGGGTGCACCGTTCCTGGAAGTACTGCAATACCAGGTCGATGCGTGGAGTGGACGGAGCAAGCCCCTATTCCATAAATCAATTTCATATATGGTCATATTTTATATATAGGGGACGTATCAGATGTTAAATTGTTAAGAACAGATACTACACTTGATCTTAGCCAAAAGGCAGAGAAGCGATCAGAATCAAATCAGAATGGTCTGACTGCACCTCAGTATCATTCTGCATTTAGTATCATATGCGCTGGCTTGTTTGTATTTCATTATCTCTTTAAACCAATAACAATCATTTTGGGCACTGCTAAGCGAAGGATGTGGTTTCGGTTTTCCCTCAAAGTAGTAACGGTGAAATTGTTTTGGTGAAATGTTTGCATGAAGTGATCTGAAAAGCAGCACGCCATTTAGCTTCAATTATTAAGTTTCAGACTGGCTATTATTTGTTATGTGTAACCAATAAGAAAGTGATGTGGGTGGGACACTGTTTAAGACCACAGAGTGACTACAGAGTAGAGTTACAACAATTAATCCATTAATTGTCAGCTATTAAAAACATGTGTCATGTTATTGATAATCAATTCATCGGTTTGATGACTTCAGCCCTTTAAATGTGAATATTTTCTGGTTTCTTTCCTCCTCCATGACAGTAAACTATCTTTGAGGACATTTGAGGACGTCATCTTGGTCTTTGGGAAACACTAATTGACATTTCTCACAATTTTAGAGTAGTTGAAGCTACTCCTCTAAACTACTCAATTATTTGAGAAAATAATGAGCAGATTAATTAACAATATAAATAATGGTTAGTTGCTGCCCTACTACAGACATATTTGTTAATTTTGTCGGGTACCAGGTAAATAAAAATCAAACAAATGCTGATTATCTGATCGGCCAGACCAGTAACTGTTCGAACCAATAATTTAAGAATTAATAACCCCCTAACCCTAACCATGACACTGTTTCAAACAAGATATATCTTTGGAAATACTGTACTTAAATTTCTTGTTATTTATTAGCTAACATATACACAAATGCATAATATATGTGGATATATTGGCCTGACAGATTTTCCAGCCTAGCTTAAGTAAAGAAAAATGAATTCTCAAGCTTTTCATCCAAAATTAGCACTGGGAAGCCCCTAACCCCAGCAGCCCCACACCAGTCGCTATTGCTATTACTAGTAATGGACATGGACCTTTGTGTCTTTAGTTTCTAAACAAAGTGGCCAATATCCTGGGTGCACTGGGAACGTCTGTAACGGAGCCTGAGGAACAAGGAAAGGCTCTCACAGATGACATAAGTTAGATTTGTCTCCCAGAAATCTCTTTGGGGCTCTGAGTGTGGAGGTCAAGAGGAAAGGTTAGGAGGACATGGGACACAGCCCTCATATCTCTGGAGAAGATTGCAGAGGATGATTACGTGGAGACAAAGAAACAACAATGGACAAAAGAAGATTCAAAATAGCCTCATCTCGACATCAGTTTAATTTCCAGATGTTTGCGATTCGATGTCTGAGACAAAGGGAAATGGGAATTCCTTCACCATCGGCTAACAGTCACACAACAGGATGCAGAGCATAATGGGGGCAACTGTGGCACCTACGTCTCCTGCTCTGCAGTGGTGGAGAAGGAAGGAAGGCAGAGGCTTGCGTGAATTGTCGACACAGCCAACAGGACAGAGACACTCATCAAGGTACTCAGCGTTGAGCACAGGAAACTGGATTTCCTTCCCACTGCTTTTTTACTTAGATCTATATATGGAATTAGTCAGCTTCCTGCACAGCACCACAATCACACTAAGCTGGATGCAAATGTCTAGCCACCTTAGTGATAAGACAAAAGAAAGTACTGCATAACCTCTACCTCCTTTTTAATTGCCAATGCCACATTAAAGCAACCGTTGACCTTTATGTGGATACAAAAGCCAGGAGGTTTATGGACACAGAGGCAATAAACCAAAGTAATAGAGAAGGTTTCTAAGACTTATATCACACCAAAAAAAAGACTGCAAGCACATTAACTGGTGATATCTCCCCATCCTGTGCTGTCAACACAACAAAAATTGGCTTTGTATTTTATGACTTTTATATTATTTTTGCACATTTGAATGTGCCGACCTGACTTGAGGGTTACTGCACCAATGTTCTCGCCAGGATTTGGCTGAGAAATACTTCAAAACAACCTCAACTTGCTGCAGGAGGTTGGAATGCAACTGCTGAAATGATCTGCAAAGCTGTGTTTACAAGAAAATACAGGCTTTCTTTCATCCACGTCTTCATCAACCAATCTGTTGATATTAACTAAATATTTTCTCCATCGTTCTGCAGCTAAAAACTGACTCGCCCTTCGGCTGAACCTCGCTTGACTAATCTGTCGCAATTGCATGCTGTCAGCAGCGTACGTGTTAATGTCAGCCGTGTCAGTCCTTTAACTTCCCAAATTCAGTGAGGCCTCTCAGCAGAGCTATTTCTGTGAGCGAGGCGCATGATGCTATATGCCTCAGCTCTGAGGTCAGCTTAAAATGCTGCTACCAAAACAATCACTGTGCCATGATGTAATCAGCTCCACTAACTTGTCAAGTGCCAGTGTTGGGCACCAACATGGGCAACTAAGAAGCAGCAACTATGACTAGGCTTTTGTCTTTAATAAGGAGGCAAATTTTCAAACATGTAGGGACATAACTGCTTTGGTGGCTGTATTTTCTGCAGGATGGAGGATTTGTATAATATGAATCACACAAATCAGTTACAAAAATAACTACTTTGAAAACACCTCATCTGTAGAAATGCACCAAACAGAAGTATGACTTTGCTGAACATGCTGCCAAGTGATAACCTGGATTTACAGCTGTGTGTTCAGGCATCTATGGAGTCACAAAATGTAAATGTATCTTGGCATTACTGCAGAGACTCATAAACAATACAATCCTGCACTCTAAAACATCCTATCTCCAGTACTGTTCAAAAGAGCTCCATAATGTAATGTAAAAAAACTATAACCTAAAATAATTCCTCAGTATGTTAGTAATTTTCTTTAAAGATCAATTACCTGATCTGTAATACACTTCAAATAATGACCTCTCTATTGTGTTTTGCAGTGTAACCAATCACAATAAAGCAATGTTTATAAATAAATAAAAGAAAGTAAATGCAAGTGGAAAGCATCCGCTAGGCTAATAGATAACTACAAAAACATCCTCCAGGAACCCTTTTTGAGTTATCTGAAGTTCCTCCAGCACGGTTCTGTGAACATCCCTAGAGTTCTCTCCTAATTCTATGAGAGTAGGGCTAGCAGGTAGAGTGCACTTAGTGTACTGGTTTAGCTCAATTAGTGATAATGTGCAGATTTGTTTGGTCCCTCTGACAAATCGATTGGTTGAAGACTTTAGGGAGTTTCAGTCATTATCTCCAATTTTCAGATATCAGCATTGAAGATTTCAGTGGTCATCTTCTTTTCAGTGGCACACATTAAACAAAGGTGTCTCTACCAGTGGCCAAACAAATGTAAACAAGGCTCCTGTCACAAAGTAAATGAACAAAGCTACTGTGGGGAATGTAATTAAAGATCCATGGCGGCATGTATGGTGTGTCATCAGTGGGTGAAATCTGATGCTGAACTAAATTAAAAGCCTCTGCTGTCGGAGTCTAAGGTGGAACTCAAATATGGTCATACATCTATAGCTGAGCATCAGTATCTATCCAGCCAAATGTGTTGTATTACCACTTGTTACTCTTAAACCATCCTTTGTGGCCAAGTCCAAGCTGCATGCAGACATGTTAAGTGAAAAGGTCAGTTGACAGTAACTCTTTTTCTGTGGGCAATGAAAAGAAATCTAGAGACTGCAAAAACAATAAAGAATGCAGCAGGAAAAGAATTAGCGGCAAGCCACAGGCATGATTGAAGAGTTGGACCATCATGCAAAGTTTAATAGGTTATTTAAACTATTTAATTTTTTCTTCTGCCAATGTGCGCTGTGATATAGTGGGTTCCCCGCATATAAATACTTTGCAAGTCCACATAAAAATAATGGGGCAGGGGTGCTTTGCTGCAGGTTTTATTGTTCATTGTGCTTTTATGTTATTGTGCTGTCACCTCTGCCACCGGTTAAAAGGATGAAAGCAGACAGGAGATGTTTATGTATCAAAGACAAAGCCGAAGCCCTGTGTTATGACCAGACTGTGGCACGCTGGCGGGGAGGGAGGGGAGGGTGTAGCAGGATGTGAAGGTATCATCGCTCAGGCGCAGACAGACATTACGCACAAATGTGCACACCCACTGCATATAGCCGCTGTAGTCGGAGTCACAGATGGGGGAGCTTTAGAGGGTTGAGTGATCCACCACACATAAACAAAATCTGTCACAAGGAATTGTTAGATTCAGTAGATTTTTTGGTCGCTTACTTGTGCTCTCAGACGGAGGCCACGGTGTGCTTCCATCATCCTCGCCACTGGGCAGATCTGTGGAGAGACAAACAGAAATATAAAGATGTGTCAATGTGCAGATTCAGCATACCAGGAAAACACGTTTTGTTCACTGGAAGTATTTTTCTTGTATTGCTTTTCAACATTGAGTCATGGTGAATATAATTAGGCTTTAATGACAAGAATTTACATCAACAAAAAAAGACTCTTTCATGTGAAAGTGAAAACAGATTTCTAGAACACAGTGCCAATTAATTATACATATAAAAGGTAAAATAAAGAAATGCATAAGCATTCGCACCATTCAAGTCAGTGTTTAGTGGATGTACCTTTGGCTGAAATTATGAGTCTGTGTGGATAAGTTTCAATCAGACTTGCAATTTATTCACCGATTCCTGGATACTTTGGGTGTCTTTATACTACAATCACTTGAGACCTATTCACTGCACTCAGATGGTCTCCATTTCACTAAATGCATGACTTATTGCAACAATTAGCTGCATCTGTGATGAATTATGCGAGTCACATTTAAAGGGGGGAATACTTATGCAATAATAATACTTTTTATTTTTAATTCATTGACATTACCTAGTAGAAATCTGTTTTTACTTTGACATGACAGAATCTTATTAAATTAAATTATTGTCAAAAATTAAATTGACAAAGGGTCAATGTAGAAAAGCAAAAGGAGAAAATGTCGAATACTTTTTATAGGCACTGTGTGACAAGTAAGCATCAAATGTACAGGAGATTCCTCTTGAAAAGTCAGAAACTAGCAGGTAAATATTATAAGAAGCATTTTATTATGTGTCTGTGGGCAATAGTCCCTCGTTTTTTGTTATGGGATGGCTTAAAAATCTAAGGAATGCATAATGAAAAGCATAACAGCCATGAATTAAGGGCAGCTGTTGCTGTGGTTTGTGGTTACCCAGCCCACCTCCTGAAGCTTCATCAGCAGCAAAGTCTTCGTCATCGTCCAGTAAACTCTGAGAGGCCTGGACATCTTTTTCTGCCTCCAAGTCTTCTGGCAGAGGGACCTCTCCCCACACCTTGGAGGCCTGAGTCACCTGCAGCAAACACAGAGAGATTTATAGGGGTTGAAGTCTCCACGGAGAGAAAGGTTACACCCAGTGCTATACATGGACCCTGGAAGGGCGGAGGGAAAACAAAAGCTGAGACGGGAAACGGGGCATTGTTATGTGTTTACTTTTACCATTTATTATCTCTTCGAGGCCTCCTCAAGTGTTCGCATGCAAATAGAAGCTCATGGCACCGGTTTGAACAGAGGTCACTCAGGTTTTTTTCCACTGCACATGTTCAAAGAAATTATACAATTTGCTGTTGTATGTTTTTGTCACCTCTACGTGGAAGCTGGCTACAGATACTCACAGCTGACTGGAATGACCCACATATGAATACACACAAGTACACACAAACGGAGGCAAATAAAAAATCTCCAACGAAAGCCAGTAAAAGCAGCTGAAGTTCAGATCAGAATGACACTAATCTCTATAAGTATGCTTTAAACTGTGTCCCCTCTGGGTGAAGTAAAATATCCAGCATGACAAGTCCTTTACAACTGGCTCCTCACTCTGGAATCAGGAAGGAGTCTTTCACTGAAACATTATGTCACTCAGAATGGAACAATGGCAGGGGTGTAACTGAAGGATGGGGATGAAACTGAAAATGCAGCGCCTGGCCTGACGCCACAGTCACATATCATTTCATTAAACTTAAAGCTCTGAGCACACACAAGCGCGATGGCTGGAAATCAAACTTCAAGACATAATGAACTGAGCAACCAAAACTTTCAGCTAATGTGAGCTGGCAGGGGATTCTATTTAGTCTTTGATGAGACACTTTATCATGTCCACTATCTCAGTCTAGCATGCTAGCATTTAAAAAAGTCACACGAAACATAAAGTATAACTCAGGCTGTCATAAATTTGCAGGTATTTGGTCGCAAACCAAGGTATAGGGACAAGAATGTCTGCACCAAATTTCACAGCAATCCAAGAAATGCCATGGCGTTTCATTAAAAATCAAGAAATGTTACCACATTTCTTTCTAACACTTCAGCTCCTTGGTTGCATATTGAAATTTCCACCTGTAAAAAATTCAGCCAGTAACACACTCACAGCTGTACGACTGAAATGAACAACCTGAGGCTCTATGAAAAAGACACACTTGTCAGAATTTTGAAATATAATAAGCCTTGCAGTCTTGAGATTGGAAAAAACTCCATTAAAAATTGACATTTTAACTTCCGCTTAATCAAAACTATTAATTAGGGAGTAAACAGTAGCCTTATTATCACTAATATTTATTTATTCAAGAAAAAAAAAACTCAGATTCAAGCTTCTTAAATAGGAAAATGTTCTTATTTCTTCCTCCTCTATGGCATTAACTTGAATATCTTTGAATTATGGACGAAACAAGACATTTGAAAAACACAGAGTGACATTTTTCACAATGTTATAGCACTTTATAGACCAAACAACTAATCAATGAATCAAGAAAATAACCAACAGGGGGCGCCCCAATAGCCTAGCGGTTATGTCGTGTGACCCACGTGCAGAGGAGTAGCGGCTGTGAAAGGTTCGAGTCCGACCTCGGCCATTTACCGCATGTCCTTCCTCACTCTCTCCCATTTCTAACTCTATCCACTGCCCTGTCTTCTCTAATAAAGGCATGAAAAGGCCCAAAAAAATCGTTAAAAAAAAGGAAATAATCAACAGATCAATCAAAGATGAAAATAATCATTAGTGCAGTCCTAATAACAATGTGTCAGCAAACTTAGATTCTCAACTGCAACACAACTTAAAGCACAACGACACTGGATCCATTTCAGTCACAGTAGTACTAGGCATCCTCTCCACTGAATGTGCCACAGTCAGCAACCTTCTAAAGATGGCGGTGGGTTGTGTTTTAATAACAGATGTGGTCTGGTCCCGATGGGAGAACATGCAGGCTGGAAGGGGTTAACTTAAGACAGACTACAAAATACCCGCCCTGGTGAGTGTTGATTTCTATCACAATAGTCTTTCAGAATCACACAAATAAAAGGACAGAATGACGTCCACCTGACAGACACATACTCTCAGCGAGGAGACACAAAGCTTAGCCAGCCACTCTCATATCTGATCATCTTGATAAAGTTCAGTGTGCCGGCCCGACTGGAGCACAGTGTGGGCTTATTGTCTCTGCTCTCACCGTCTCAGCATCCAGACCGCCCTGAGTCTGCCTATAAGTTTAGATACGACCCTGGCAGGATGCCACCCTGGCATTTCCAATGGGCATGGCCCGCCAGTTCCTATTTCCACCCAACTCTGTCATGGTAGTTTTCCCATTTAAATGGCTCCAGCTAATAAATAACTAGATCTATCCCCCCAAATCCTCTCTCCCATGACTGAACACCCTTACAACAACAATCCCGGGCCATTTTCAAAAGGAAACTGCTGACTAACCAAATTCTTTTCAGTTGTGCCGACCAGCCAACCATCGGTGTGATCATCCCCTGCTTCCCACTCCCTTGGGATGGGCTATCATCTGGACATGCTGGATGCCATCTGGGCAAAAAAAAAAACCTTCACAGACTTACAGAGTAGCCTTTGATGGATGAGCCTGTGTTTGCACCTGATCTTAAAGCTAACATGTTAAGCTACACTTGCTTGAGAATTGCGGCCCGACTTCGTCTCAGGGAGAGTTGGGAGCTACATACGAATTTGTTTTCTCACTATGCTACTGCATTCTGGTTCAAAAAGCTACATGCGACCTTTACCCTCAGTCACGTCTGTGGTGTTAAAGCTATCACTGCCTTGAGATAAAGGTCTTGATGGACTCTGTAATTCCATGAACTCCACCCCACCCAGAGGACACCAGCCTCAGAAGCTCTTCTCGCTCTAGTAACTCGATGTAATTTCCAGTGGGACATATGGCCACCGGGTACATGCCTGGAAAAAAAAAAAAAGCAGGCATGCACATGTAGCTACACATAACGGACACACACATTCCAGCTAAAAGGAATTCCACTGTTTACTTATGAATTACTGTGTTCACAATATTTGCCTGGAAAGACAAAGTAGCAGCTCTACAACCAGGGAGAAACAGAATCCGTGGATAATGAGTGACAGGTGACACTAGACAGGCTCACAGTTTGCCCAGCTGCTGCTGAGCAGGACCAGTGGAAATAACTGCATGTTTGGCCCGTGAACAACTGATAAGCAATAAAAGATTCTGGAAAAGGATTGGTTAAACTGAAGCATCTGTGCCAAGATACTTTCATGACAGAACACCTGTGAGCTGTTGTTGATTCTTGCAGCTGGAGACCTGCAATCATCTCCAAACAAGTGCCAGTTCCTCAACATAACGCTGCAAGACCATTTATTTAATTTCATACCTACAGGCTATTAGCACCCAATTAGATTGTTTCCTGAAATTAAGCTCATCAACGTCATTGAAAAGTTCCCAGAATCTCCATATGTTTAATTTATAGGACCACAAAAACAAAATGATGATGTTTTTGCATTATAACATCAACAGCAAGGTAATTCTATGGTACCTAATGCTGCATTAAGACCAACCACCTCTGTCATGCCAGCTAGACAGCACTTGCTCGTTACCTACTTTGTGTTGAGACAAAGTATGATGAGTTATGTAAAAAAATTGAAGTGTAAAACCACAAATAATGACTTGTATCACATGCACACACACAAAAAAACCCAACCCTGACAGTCTTTTACAGTCTGGCACAAACAGACACACACTATCATACTCCCACATATCAACATTCCCATCCTGGTTACATCTCAGTGACATCCAAAGCCTGTCAGAGGAAGCGTGAGAAGAATTCTTCAGGGGGCCTCGATTCGCCCACTCTGCTAATAAACCCACTGATGCAGCTGCAGGACAATCTGTGCGAAACATCTTAAAGGCATAGACAGTGTGCTACAGACCAAAAAAAAAAGAAACTGGACCAAGCTCATGCCAGATATGAGGGTTGCATGTGAGGAGTGCTCTCTCAAGAAAACACTGTTTACTGGAAGAAGCATCAGCAGAGGTTTTAGCGATTAAAACACCTCTGGAGCTCGCGCAGCCGATCGGCTTTTGTTCCCACCTGAGCGTGTGATGAGCAAACACAGAAAGATGAAAGCTGAGGCAAGCATTGCTCATTCCATCCCATTGATTCAAGCCATGTTGTGACCTTTCAAGCAAGCCGAAAACCTTCACAAGATGAATTCCCAACCTCCTTGACCCTTCCAAGCCCTCCCTTAACCACCCCTGCTCTCTCTTTTACGCTCTCCCTCTCGAAGACGAACAATATCTGCTTAGACTTGAAGTAGCAGCATGTACTGAACAGGATTGGAATGTAAACTGCAGAGAGCATTAAGTGGACGAACGCTTGACACATGCTCTTCTCTTAAGGTAGTGTAGGGCCGGAAAGAAGGAGCCCACCAAGCACCACCAGGCACCAACGAGGCCTGAGCCGCAGGAGCCCGGCACTCCCTTTACATGACCCGCTGCTATCTGAGGAGTAGGTGCAGGAGTGTTAGCAGGGTTGCATTAAATCAGGGCCATTACAACACCTTGATAATGTAAAAATAAATGATGTGCATACATGTCCACACAGAGACTTAAATGCCCATAACAGCAGGATAAGGGTGTAGGATTAAACTGCAATACAAACATAGTTCCGATGCATGTTTTCAAGAAATTTTAGATGTTGTTTTTCTTTACAACATCTTTTGCAGCTCCAATATAAATAAGGTAATCTTCACATATAGGGGGAGTTGTGATATGCTTGGACTTGTATTGCGAAAGAGTGATGAAAGGGAAAAGAAGAACAAGCCCAAGAGAAATGTTCCTTTTCTACACTTTTCTTGCAGAAACAAGAGCCACGGACATCTCATCATCATTTTTTGACAACAAAACTGTGGCAATAGGGCAGCTTTGTGTGTGTGTGTGTGTGTGTTTGTGTGAAAGTAACCGAGCACCCTATGTGTTTAACCCTTGCTTGGAGTGTTTGGGGAATTGACAAACTGCCACTTGTGACACTAAACCTCTGCCTGAGCGTTGGCTGGATAAAGGGCCCGATGAGTGAGGCCCTTCTGCTCCCTGCAGCTCTTTGACATTTCCACAGGGTTTAATCCAAAGTGATTGGCTGGGGAGGAAGTGGAAGGAACCTCTTCATTCAGCAGACAAACACTCTTTGACAACATCCACCGATTGTCCTCTCAAAGTGTTCCATGACTAATACTGTGGGTGCAGCGAGCAGTTTCTCAGAAGAATGGACCGGCAGAGAGAAGGGGGCCAGGGAGTAAAGAGTGAAGGATAAGTCCGCATTTTTGAGCACATGCTTGGAGTGCCTGCCTGGCCATCTTCCCCCAGGTCATTCATTCGCTCTCCCACACAACGGTCATGCCATGCATTTTACAATAAGCCTGGCTCCCGCTGAAAATAAGCGCTGGACCCGGCGCTTTCTCGACATGCTCGCTACCTTTTCAGTTATATTCTCCTATTTGCAAAATGATGCAGCAAAGTGCAACCTAGTGAGGAGAGTTAGCAATACTTAACAGGACTGCAAAGGCACTGAGAAGCAGAGATAATTTCAAGATAAAGGGTTAAAGACAGAGTAATCCACCAACATTATTTTACAATAATCAAAACTGTTGCTGCAGAACCAACCAAAGATATCATCTTAATGACTGATTGATTGATCCCCTTGGGGAAAGTCCTTCTCTGCATTTGACCCATCCTATTCAAAGTTAACCTTAACATACTAGGAGCAGTGGGCTGCCGGAGTGCAGCGCCTGGGGAGCAGTCAGGGGTTAAGGGCCTTGCTCAAGGGCCCACAGTGGTGGTGACTGGGACAAGCTCTCACTTTCTCACCTCAAGCTCTTGCCAGTCCGGGAACTTGAACCGGTGACCCACCGGTTACAAGTTCGCTTCACAAACCACTAGGCCACCACTGCCTTTTATCCAGACCTGGCATATGGAACATTGCTGGCTTCATCAAACTATTGAAGCCGGCAGACGACGCGGCATTCTGTCAATCAGACACAGATCACTTTTCTGTTAATGTTCCTCAACTACATTCAGGCCACAGTATTCATGCAGTAGTTGTCATTAATTCAATACTGGACGGTACAGATGCTGTCTCCATGTCAGGGGTAATTTATAATTAAAAGCATTTGATGATGTTACACTGCTGTTCCATTGGTCCATGTGTGCAAATGAGCACAACTCTTGCTTTGCTCTCTAATACAGATACTGCTGCTGTTTGAGGCTGCAGGTCAATTACCTTTGAGGAAAACGCCCTAAAAACAACTGGAAGCAACAACCTCAACTTCAGCTCATGTGGACATTTTGTGGGAAAACAAAAAACAGATTCATTTTTGGTGAGCATCATCAATATATCCAACTGCAGCAAAGTTTAATTATTATGGACGATTCAGTTTGTAGCTTAATAGATTTAAAATTGTAGAGAAAAGTAAATAAGAAAGTCAAACTGTCTTTTCTTCTCCGTGATGTTTTGGACCAAAACTGGTGCTGAAATGTGGAAAAGTCGCTTCACAAAACTTGCAAACTGTTGTAGCTTGTGTGTTGCTTTCTGTTAATGTGACTAGGTGCAGGTACGACTTGTGCTGTATTGAAAGAGGTAAGATAATGTTATTGTGTCTAACCTAGTAAGACTGCTGTGGCAACTTTTACAGAAAAGTGCTCATTCAGATATGAAGCCGACGCGTTCAGTTGCTGTCAGATTAACAGAAAGTTAGAGTGCATGTCTGAAAGGGGCTTTAGTCTTGACGCTGACTCAAGAGACAACTCTTGTGCCACTTAATCAGATTTATGGCAGCTTCCTCTGCAGCCCGAATTCTTTTGAAAACATTTCCCACATATGCAGTAGCACTCCCCAAGACCTGTAAACAGACCTAGGCTCGTAAAATCAGTAAAGCTCCCCTTTAAGTGGTAAACGCTGACAACCACAGAGATCCAAATTACTTCTGTTTAAGGATGTGCAATATTGGAAAAAACTGACATTGCCATATTTTGTTTTTCTGCAATACAGTTTGTCATAGGAAAAAAATACAGGAACTCCAACTAGATGACGTGAATAACTATATGGAAAGAATTAAACCTATTCAGCTGGTTTGGGTGATTTTGTAGGGGAGTGCATCTGCATATAAAAGAAAAAAAAATCATATAAAAAGCTGAAAAAGCTGTCTGGAAACTTTCTCGTGATAATGGCAAAGGCATACAAAATAGTTTTTGTTTTGGATGTCATTCAGATCAGATGCACTCGTCACACAGAACTTCATGGTATCAATTTAACTAGTCAAACAAATAAGATGTATTTCCTCATTTCATGGCAACAACTGCAAGACACATGCTTACAGATAGCCTGATTTTGGTAAACCTCATCCTTTTATGTGGCTAAAATATTTCCATACAACTGATGTTTCCTTTAGCAATCAAATCTTTCCTTTTCATTGTTTCGTTTCTTTTTCCTCATTCATCTTTCTGGACACATGTGAAGCCTGCATGTCAACAAACTCTGCGTCTCTTTACTGTGTCTTGTAAATAAAGCGAGGAAGCCTATGTGCCAAAGAAACCTTAAATGCAAGATTTCTTTTTGCATCAAGCAGCAAAAAAAGGTGTAGCAGGATGTGCATCATATTCATGGAAAGTCCTACATGCCACACCTTGATAATATCAAATTCAACAAAAAAAAGTATAACTTAGTCTGTCATATTCTTGTGTTTGTCTTTTTTTTTCCATGTAAGATACAAAGACTATATGTGGCAGCAAAGTAGTGCCTCCAGCCATTTAGCATCTGCCACACACACACACTGCTCTCCCTTTATACCAACACTCACTGTTTAGGGAGGCATGTCAAAATAAGCATCCAGCCTGTGCAGACTTGTGTACATGGTGCAGCTACACAGGGTGAGAAAGGACTTCTACAGAGCTGCAACTCAAGTTTAAAAAAAATGCAATCTGTCGATGAGCTTTTTCTTTCTTGTTCTGCTTGGATTAAAAAAAAACAGGAGTGAAGAAAAGAATCCCTACCATGCACACGTGTAAAAGCTTGCAAAATCTACTACATAATATCACACTCAATTAAAAAAGGCTTAGCTTTTAGTTTGGCCTTCTTTAGTGCTTTAAATGGTGGGATACTAACGGATTCTACCAAAATAAACCTTCATCAGATTCCAAACCTGAGAATATTAAGAATCTTTAAGACATATTCTGTATTTTATGCATCTGAATCAGACAAAAACAACTTAAAAACTGGGGGTGAGTCACTATAATGTATTTCAGGCCAAAGGTCACAGCCTGGCGACACAACGACCAGACAGAGAGCAGAGATCGTAAACGGGCTGTGAAACAAGACACCACAGCCTAACACTAAATGAAACACAATCTCTGATGGTCTTTTTTTTTTTTAGCCTCCATGATAGCTAAACGACAAGAAGAATCTGAGAGCAGCAGAGCAAAGCCTCACGACTTCCTCCATTTCTATTTCTTTTGTGATTTTTAAAGTTAGTAAAAAAAAAAAACGCACAGCAGAGCAGTTCATATTAAGTTATCAAAAGTACTGACAAAGTACGGATGCTCCCACACAAACCATTCTTCGGGCGACTTTACAGGGTGGATGAAAGTGTTTTTAAAAGCTATACTGTATTATATTTTCACAGTGGGTGGGATAATGGAGCGCGGCCACATTCCCCCTCAAACATCCCAAGGCGTGAAGGCCCAGTTGACACACACAGAAGCGACGTCTTTTCAATTATCACCACAGCAGGGACCCCAGCAGGACTCTGCGTTAACAGACCACCTAGAATTACGGCCACGGTGGCTCGTCCAGTGGTGAACTTTGAAGGCTCCCACCATCAATGAACAAAAGCCCAGAAATCACCCCCTATTTACACATGCAGGCATAAAGAAATGCATACATACACTCCCTATTCAGAGGCAAACAGTTATCAGCCTGCCACTGCTTCTGTCAGGAATGGACCTATTCTGTTTTAATAGGGCTCTGTGGTTTGTGGGAAAGGACAATTTACTGGATTGGAGACTTAACTCTTCAAGCTACTGTGCTGTTATTGTGAGAAAAATATCCCAATAAATGTTTATGCACTAACGGGTGGAACAAGTGAGAATGTTTACAGCGAATAGTGGCAGTAGTAGAATGCTTAAACAGATCAAAATAACCCCAACAACACTGTCGAATCCTTCTTCACCTGAAGTGCGTGTCAGATCAAACAAACACCGTGGGAGTAATTCGTAGGGTCTTTAAATAGCGTGTGTGTTTCCGGTAACATTTCTGAGAGAGTGGCCTGCCGGGAGGAGGGGACTCAGGGCCAGTTCCAGTTCCCCCAGACGACAGCTGACAGGCGAGGTGCTGAGACTTGTGGCAGCTCAGATGGGAAGAGCAGCTCCGGCTTGGCCAGCCCCGGCCTGTTTATTTATAACAGAAAGAGTCCCTTTGAAAGCACTGCTGTGTCACTTAAGATATCTGCTTTTCTTCCCACTGGAGAGGGATCAGGGATCTGAGGTGCCTGAACATTCAGCTGACACTGAAATACAGCAACACCTCAGAACAAAAAGAAAAAAGAAAGTTGGTGGATAAGAACTGTGGATTTCCTTTTACAGGACGAGCTATTTACTTTTACTGGAGGGTTATGCACTTAATAGCTACAGTATAGAGCTCCCAGCACTGAAGAAAAACTCACACATACTTCATAACTTCTGCATTAATTTAACTGGAGCTTCAAATTAAAGTGTATAACAACTATTACCTAATGCAAGGATAACACTCTATTGTGGACGTGTGCACAGACAGCTACAGACACCATGGATTAGGGATGATTGATAAGGCAGAAGACGAAGGACATGCATGTCACCAAATGTATTGTGCATAAATTGTAGTACCTGTTTGCGCCACCAGGTGTACCCTCTCATTACTTAGCGAGATGGAAGACTTTAGTTTGTGTTTAATACTGTAGTGATCTGAGGAGGCAGTCGCTCAAACTACAGGCTGTTCCACGTTGGCAAGCAGAGAGCATTTTGGGGATTTAGCAAACAACTGGGCACCATGACAAAGACTTCTGTGGTGGTTAATGGTTTTCAGAGCCTATTTGTTCAAGAGGAGGTGGAGTTCACTCGGACAGTGAACCTAGAGCTGAGTAATCATTGCAACAAAGCTGCTCTTGCAACAAATTTCCCATGTCCGTAATTAGCATGCTAACGGTCACAATGCAACTATGATGATGTTGATCAGGTGTAATGTTTGTTTCATCGTCATGTTTTTGATTATTTGCATGTGAACATAAAAAAGTACAGCTGAGGCTGATAGAGTCGCATTAGTTTTGCAGGTATTCATTGATTGCAAGTACTACAGTTTATTAAGTGGATTGAAGACACTCAGTATCCTTGCTAACTGTTTTTGCAATGTATCAAATAGCCTTTGGTGGTGCCAGAGGAAAGTCATGGGATTCCTTAAGTCATTGTGATTCATGCCCTTAGGAACCTGGGCATCTGTACAACATTTCATTTCAACTGATCCATATTTCCATTCGGACCAACATTTTACTGGATGCATGAGGATTTTAACCCTGTAGAGTTTCTACATGAAAGTTGAGGTGACCATGAATATCTCTATTAAATGTCACAGTCATCCATTCAACAGTTGTTTAGAGATTTCACAAGAAATGCCAACCTCATAATGGTGCAAGATGAAAAGTAAGGGGTTTACTAAAGTCAGCAGGTTACATCCTGTTGGGACCACGAATGTTTGTACAAAATTCTACTCTAACAGTTATTGAGATATTTCAGTTTTCTTCACATGCTTGAGGAAAAGCTAATAACTCAATGTAGTTTGTTGGTGGAACATAACTTAATAAGAAGTTTACATAACTCAAAAAGATTGATGCAAACTGCAAACTTATATATTTTTTTGCTGAGTTTGAACACTATTTTTAGCGCACCATCCCAAGAGCAAAGCTGCTAGCGTGGCTAAAAAAAAATGTGTATATGAAGTGCAATTTTTTCCCCCCAATCTTTTAAACACGATGACAGATTGTTCCGAGTAGATTTAAAGGTTTGCTGGCCAGTTAAGCTTTAGAGAGGAAGTAGCAGCAGCTGTTTGATGGCTCTGTGATTAAGCTGCACTGATAGCAGCGGATCCATCCTCCTCTCTTCCTCTCTCGCTCATTCTCGCCTCAGGACCAACTAATCTGACACCACCTGTTGACTTGGCCACACTTACAATGTCCCACATAATCACAGGCCAGAACTAGCTCAGTCTGTCAACTCTGCTCCCCCCCAAGTGTATCATACTTGATTAGTTTATCATCACACTGTGTGGGAAAAGTAGCCTAAGTAGACTAAGAGAGTGCAGTTCATGCAACCATTTCTGAAACAAATTGGAACTCTGGAGCACCAGCACATGCAAAGCTTCCCACTGAGGTGCAGAAATGTAACATCTGCATGTTCACAATAATAGATTCTGGACTCTGTGAGAACAAAATAGCTTCTTGGCCCTTTGGTCACGGGGAGAATAACCTCCAGGCATCCTGGCCGTGGGGAGTAATTTCATGTTGGTAAAGCCACTTTCCACCAGTTCTCAAGGTCATGCTATTTGGAATGGTGATCTCGTAATTAACTGGGATTTGTAGGCACCGTGGTGAAGTTCCTGGAACGCAAAGCAGTTCCAACATGTTGAGCATCTCAAAGCATGAGTCTCTGTTTGGAAACCCAAGATGCACCGTGAGCTTAGAACATCACAACAAAAGCTGCTGTTATCTGAACAGAACTCTTTGTTGAACACCATCTGCACATCAAAGTCCTGCTCCTTTTTTTTTATTTTCCCACAATTTTTTTTACAGTTACTGTTAGTGCAGCCAAGGCTGAAAAGTCCACCGAGGTGATGGGCTGAGAGAACGAAAATATTCCTCCTCAGCTGTTTATTCCATTAATATAAACATAATAGGGGCTGCAGCATAAAAGACAGCTATGTTCCTCTCCAGATGTTCTCTGCTGCAGAGCAAACAAGACACTGAAATCTGATGTTGACAAAATCATCAAAGGGAGGAACGAGAGAAGGTATTCAGAGGTTATTCTTGCCTTTCAAGAGCCCCCTTCTCCTCCATCCTCCCCATTGGAAATTACCTGACAGCTGTTTTTTGCTAACCTGTGTGCACCATGGGAAAGCCAAAAGTGGGAGTAGATGAGGAAAAATCCGATCTGGCCTGGCCTCACTTGCAGAAATACACAAAATATCCATGGGCAGCAAAGGAAAGGTTAGCTTTCATCACAGCCCACACAGACAAATGTTCTCTAACCTTTAACATTACTATCAAATTACCAGATCAAATAGAATATCCATGTGAGCATCACAGCCTAGGTGCCCACAGTCAATGATTAAGAAGACATCTGAAACATATTAACAATACTAAGAGCCATTAACAATGGGTATTTGGCACTGGATGATCATCTGATACTGCAGTGAGCAAAAGATGAACTTGTTTTTGTCCTCAGGCGTAAACAACATCATTCACTGTTGCTGTGGTTGGATTTTTTTGATCCTAATAATGCTCCGAGGGCAATCCGGCTCTCTGATTATGCATGAAATCACTACTTCATTTAGTCAGCGTGACCTGTGAGATCAAAGAGTCGAGAGAATGAGTCTTTATGTTTGCAGAGGCTGTATCATACAACATGTTCTACTAGAAACAACATTTAAAAGTATCAACGTGAAGAGAAATTGCAAAATCTGCAAACACTTCTCAGTTTTAAACTGTATTTTTCACTGAAATTACTGAAAATAATGCCCACATCAAAAATCTGTATTTTTATAAATAGTAATTGGTTCTCAACATTACATTTGACCATAAAACAGTTTTAACTGTATTTAAATCTGCAAAAAATATAGTTATTTTATAGATAAATTCCATTATTTGAAAGATAATTATGTATATTAAAGACTGAGAAATGGTAAATAATTTTTAAATCGTTTTGTTATTCATACATATTCCCTGTTTTGTTAAATTATAGGTAATATCTAGTAAAAAAGAAGTGGTGTCCTAGTGGTTTGTAAAGCAAACTTGTAACCGGTGGGTCGCCGATTAAAGCCCCCAGACTGGCAAGAGGTTGAGGTGAGAAAGTGAGAGCGACCGCTTGTCCCAGTCACCACCACTGTGGGCCCTTGAGCAAGGCCCTTAACCCCTGACTGCTCCCCGGGCGCTGCACCGCGGCAGCCCACTGCTCCTAGTATGTATAGTTAAGGTTAACTTTGAATAGGATGGGTCAAATGCAGAGAAGGAATTTCCCCAAGGGGATCAATAAAGGTTAGATCATTTTTTTTATTATTGAAAATTTGGGGAAAAAAAGATACGTTTCTGAATTTAACTTTTTCACTCACTGGCCAAAGGGTCTAGTAGTTGAAAAAAATCCACTGACCATGGCTACTTTTTTACCGGCCAAAGTAATAAATCGCCTTTTTGTGTCACATATACATTAATTCCAGTGCCTTTAGTAAGATGACATGAAATTATGTTGAAAAAATTGGAAGCAAAACTATTTTCTTTGTTGATCTAGGGGTCAATTCAAGCCTGAATGCAACATAAGATTTCTTTGTTTGTTATTGAATATACTAAACGGTCAAAAATAAAATCAGATTCTTCATTATTTTAATCAATGTAAACCTCATCAGACTGCTCACTCTCTCCCAGCAAATAATGGTTATGCATATTCATTCATTCATTCATTGCTTTCTTGATTGGAGTTACAATTAGCTGGTTAGAATTAGACAAAATGGGAACGATTCTGGTGGGAAACACTGTGAATCTGTGTGTGGAAGAAAAAACGCACCCATAGATGACACCCAAATGTGACAGGGACTCTCAGCATAGGTTTTTATCCGACTATTTTGGTACAAACACTTACCTGCCAGTGTGGCAGGTAGCCTTCTGAAATTTACCCGCCAATTGGAAAATCTACTCATATTTGGCGCTTGGTGGGTGTTCATTTTCAACCCTGATGATTAAGAAAAAAATAAGGATAACATGACGGAACCAAACCAACACAGAGCCCTGTTAACAAGTAACCGAAGCTTGATTTATGTGATTCATCCGTGCTACACACCTCCAAAAACCACATCACTGAGCCATGTGGCTGCACTGTGTGACAGGTTTCTGCATTTTAAAAGAAATTAATAAAATAGGGCCACAATATTCTATGTAGATACAGCTCCACAGACTATTAAGCACTTTCACTGTCTGTGGAGAGTAGTTCCTGTGAGCCAGGAATGTTGTGTCCAAAACGTTGTCACTTTTCCCATTTGGATCCTATATTATGCTGACAGTTTATTTTGTCCAGCCAGAACGCAAGAGCTTGGGCCTCAGGTGTATAACACTTGAAAGTTCATCTCTTCCATTTTGCAGCTTCTGCAGTACAAGCCCCATCAACTGCAGCATCTACATTCGGCATGCTGAACACTGACTGCAGCTGCACCAGCAGTCTGTAGTTTTGTTTTGGGTGCTTTGCTATCAGACAATGCTGATTTTAGCACTCAGCCATTGTTGTCACAGCATGTTTCCGTTGTATTTTCTCATTTACATACTCCAGCTCAATGACAGTCCCATCAATCCGTCACATCCTACATTTTTTCATGCATCAGACGTACAACGATCAGCCACAACATTATGACCACTGACAGGTGAAGTGCATAGCATTGATCATATTGGTACTATGTGGTGTTCTGCTGGAAAACCTTGGATTTTGGCATCCATGTTGATGAGACTTAGACACCCAAATAAACATTGTCCCAGAACAAGCACACTCCCTCATGCAAATGGAAATCCCAAATGTCACTGGCCTACCCCCACAGGAAAATGCACCCCACCACATGGCAAACAAAACTGCATGTTTGAGCGTAGTAAGTCCAGATCAACTATAGTCTCAGTATTTTTTTATAATATAGAAACTCCCAGTCCTACAGTGGGACTAAAAGATGTGCTATTTGTAGTTTTTGGACATCAACTAATTTTGTGGCTTTTTCGGCCTTAAGAAGCTTATAGTAAAGCACTAAACTTTCATTTTTTCTCTATTTTCTAAGCCTTCATCTGTCCTCTCACCTCTTATTGTCTGCCTGTGTTCCCATTTTGCTCCCCTATCCTCTGCATTGTGTTGTCTCTTGGCCCTACAGCTGATATCCTCTGAGGATGAGAGTCCTCCACTATCACACGCCTCTCCATTTTGCAGTCAGTCCTTTGTGAACTTAGCAGTTGGAACCTCGTATCAAAAAGTAGGCTTAATGGCTCAGAGGGTGAACAGTCACGACCCCTGAGAAAAGGGTGCATATCCCTTTGTTTTGTATTTTCTGTACCTGCGTTTGTTTATCCCTCCGTGTGTGTGTGTGTGTGTGTGTGTTTGCTTGTTTACCCCGTCTACATACCGTGTGAGCAGCATCCCTTTGTGTTTAATGGAACGGGTGGTGCAGCGTCCAGTTCTGAGCCCCTTTGCTATAGTCACTCCAAGCTAAATGGACTCCCGTTGTTAACAGGTTTCTAGTGTTGTCGGGAGGCTCATGTAACAGGGGTCAGACAGAGAGCACAGCACTTCTCCTTTCCTTCTGTCTCTTTCTCCCTCATTTTCTGCAACCCTTTGTGCACTCTGCTGTCTGTTTTATTTAATTTTTGTCTCATCTCTTTTCCATTTTTTCATTCTCTTTGTCTGTCTGCCTCTTTTCCTGTCTGTTGCAAAGTGCAGTTTTGATAGATAGATAGATAGATAGATAGATAGATAGATAGATAGATAGATAGATAGATAGATAGATAGATAGATAGATAGATAGATAGATAGATAGATAGATAGATAGATAGATAGATAGATAGATAGATAGATAGATAGATAGATAGAGATTTAATAGATGAAGAACAAACATGGTCACTTGAAATAGTCAAAACACACTGTAAGGCTAGCCAAGTGACAAGAAAGACTAAATTCGAAAGGTTTCCACCTGAAATA
>OMNN01099940.1:39740-51090 GCA_900302755.1 Chromis chromis | reverse complement strand
CCTCCCACGCATTGTTCCTTGAATATAATAAGAGGTTTTTGAGGTTCTTCTGCTTCTCAGAGAGTGTGCAGTTTTAAAGTTATAAAGCCATAAATCATGCAGTTGATTTAGTTGATTATTTATTTGACAAAGATTTTACAATTAACATTTTTCAAACCCCAGAAACTACTGAAGGCCATGTGATGACAGTGCTGCTATATGCTCACTGAACTGAACTATTGTTGACCAGATAAAATGTGTTCTTCTGCAGTATGGCTTCATCAACAGCTGCCTCAAGTCTCTTGTCATAGAGAGATTTGGTCAGGAGACCTGGGACAAACTGAGGTTTGGTCTTATACACATCTATTACTAATTGCAGTTCCTATGTGGTTAAAGATTATTATGACAATGATGTCGGCAACAATGCAAATTTCATAAAGATCATTCTTTTTGCAAAGTTCTCTTTCGGGAGTCCAGGATACCTTCATGACGTATACAGTTTATGATGATGTCCTCACAGTCAGCCTGGTGCAGGAGGTCTGTTCGCTGCTGGGTAAGAGATCAATTATCTGTATGTGATTTCCAATCAGTCTAACTGCGTAAACATGATTAGAAAATGAGCTGTGAACAGGAGAATCTTCTCAGTTTTGGCCCTGTAGACTGTCTGCATCATGGCTCTACATGGAAAAGAACTGCCATGGGAACTGAAAAACATCATTGTATGAGTTCCCAAAGATGATCAGATCAAGATTAGGCCAAGATAGATTTCTTTGGCTCAGATGGGGTCCAGCATGTTTGTTGCCAACCTGGGCAGGACCACCACAGTAAACACATAGTCCTGACAGTGAAGCTACAGAGGTGGGATTGGGATAATATGGGGCTGCATGAGTGCAAAAGGTGTTGGGAAGATGACATTTATAGATGGCACCATGTTTTTTATACATCATGTTGACAGAAAATATTATTCAGTTGCATTTATGTTTCCTTTATATCATAGATTGCTCATATAAACCTGATTTATTGGTAACAGGGTTGGGAAGGTGTTAAAAATGACCCTGAAACTAAATGATTTACAAGTAATTCATTTGAAGTCACAGATTCTTGTGCTTAATTACTTTTTAAATATCGTAGTTATATGCAAGACAATATTACATTAGTTTTATCTGTAATTTCATTGCTTTTTACATAATGGCAGCCCTGAAAAAGCTGGAGTATCATGGTGCAGTACATGTGTTGATCATATTTGCAGGTATATCAGTAGATTATAAAACACCGAGTCCCTGAGCATTTGGTTCCTATTAGACACAACAAGAAGTGTTTATTCACAGAATGTCCACATGGTACTAAGGTCTCCCCCAAGGTCTGATTATCTCGACTGTACATACTGTTGGGAATGTGCTCTAATTGAATATTTGCTTGCTTCCAGTGCTGTAAAAAAACAGGTGAGGACTGGGAGGCCTGATTATGTGAGACCTTGTAGAGACATGTTGTATAAATCAATAAAGAATTGCTTATTCAGGAGTGAATTCTACGATCTTCCCCATGGTCGGACTTTATTGAATAAGCTGTGACTACTAAACTGACTACTTGCTTTCTGGACAAGGCCAGACTATGACATGATGTATTTATAACGTTATATGACAGTCTTCTGTATGTGTGTGGATGTTTCAGGAATCTCTGCTGATGCGTTTCTTAAGCTTTTTGGAGAACATTTCTTTAATTTCTGCAAGCAAGCGGGTTATGACACCATGCTGAGGACACTGGGAGGAAATCTCATTGAGTTCATTGGAAATCTGGACGCTCTCCATAGTTACCTGGCACTGTCCTATCAGGTATGCTCATAGAAGTTCTGATTTCCTCATCCCTGAATTATAACAATCATTCTATTTTACAACTCTGAATATTTTTGACAGATTAACAGAAAAATACCCTTTAACGTCAAAATAGAGTGTAGTATGGGAACCGTGTTGGCGGTACTGTTGGACTATGGGGTGGCTCTTGCCCAGTTCAAATAGAGCCAGCTGGTTTGGGCTCATGTATATGAATCATTTCATGTGACAACAGGGAGGTGAGGGTGGGCCGTGACTGTGTGCACCGTGTTAGGGCCGGAAAGGATGTAACCTCAAAGTATAGAGGTGTAAAACTCACATTTCTCAGGCGTTACAAAGAGATGGTTTTGCAGTCGTCCTTTTAGCACATGATGGACATGTTAGATATGCTCTTGTGCATTTGTAAACAAAATAACAACAAAAACCCACCAAAATGTGAAAGAGACTGACGAGGAAAAATCTCTTCGGCATGTTGAGAAAAACATCTTTTCGCATCCCCTGAAAGTAAAAAGCTTTCTTTTTCATATTCTTTGTGGTGTTTTTGTTTTTTAAATTTGAGCAGGATCTGAACCATCCCTCCTGTTTTGTAGGAAATGAATGCTCCGTCTTTTCGAGTGGAGATGACAGACGATGGCGAGATGCTACTTCACTACTATTCTGACCGGAAGGGCCTGTACCACATTGTCCCTGGTAAAAGCAACCACACTGATTGACTTCCTCACTCAACTGCACTGATTCATTTTTAAGCTTTGTTTTGACTTTAAGTTGTAACTATGGACTCATCAGAATGGTATAATTTGATGAATAATAATTATGAAAGATAGATAAAAGGTTTTATTAGTACATATCAGTGTGATAAAGACATTTTAATCTCATCTTTTTTGTTGTTCCTGAGGAACTCTTAAATTTTGACATTGTGCTTTGGATGGTTATCATGCTGGTATATTCCTGTTCTGCCAAACCTCTGCAGACTGGGAGTCATCTTGTCAACCAGTATTTTGGTTTATCCACAGACATTCATGGTGCATCTAACTGTCACTATACTAACACCTTTTGCAGGCAATATCATCATACTCCCACCTCCGTGCTTCACTCAGGACTATGCGTTTATTAACTGTGGTAATTCATGCTGGATCCATCTCAGCGGAGCAAATTTTTCTTGGTCTGATCTGACCAAAGGATGTGCTCCTGGGGCTATAGAGGATGAGCTGTCACACAGTTTCCCTTGTGAAAAGTCTGAAGCACTTGGCCATCTGTTTTTCAGAGCTAGATTATGCAATTAGTGATGTTTGTGATGTTGTTTTCAGAGGACGACCACTGCAGCTCTGATTAGTGGTACTATTACTCATTCTATACCTCCTGAACTGTGTTTGTTTGTTGTAGTTGATCTGATCTTCCTCCATCATTTTTTTTTAATCTTTGGGAAGTCTCACAATGATGTTTTTCAGTTCCTCAGAGAATTCTTTTTCACGTAGTGCCATGATGCAGACATGCAGATAGGTGCAGCCTATAGTTCCAAAACTGAGTCATTTCATGACTTAGGCTGATTGAAAATGACATATGTGCTCAATTTTGTTCAGTGATTGCAGGTGTATGCACTTTTTTGCAGTGAGGTTCTACTTTGGAGCCTGTTTTTTCAATAGAGCCCCCCGGAAGTATTTCTTTTTGATTGTTCATAGGAGGAAATATCCACCTGTTCAACTTAGAAATAATGAACATATTGACAGGTCATCTATTTTGAGTCATTTAATATTTAATTGTTGTTGCACATAGCTATACCTGCTGCTGTTGTGTACTGTATGCTGACCCCAACCCCACAACTGTGGTAGCTAAAAAAAAAAGCACAACAATGCAAACTTTGGCCTCAGTTTGAAGCTCTGTTAGCATTAGTTATGTCAGTCATACACAAGATTTAGTTTCTTCACTTGATTTTTCCCTAACTGTCTGTTGAAATGTCCTTTAAAGATTATTTCATACTTTTAATCAAGTGCATCATTTCAGAAGTGGCCATTTTTTCTCTGAAAACCTGCATAAGAATGTTGTATTATGACAAGCAATTTGTCTGTAAACATTACACCCGACTCCTCAGTTTAGTTTGTTGGTATACCATCAGAAAACGATCTAGAAGAATCTGGATATGCATATTTCACTTGACCACACTGACGTCTCACTACCTCCCACCAACATAACTTCATTGTCTTTGTCTCCCATTTTCCCATCCTGCTGCAGGTATCATGGAGGCGGTCGCCAGAGAGTTTTTTGACAGCAAAGTGAGCATGGAGGTGCTCAACCAGTCTGAAGAAGATGAGCGGACTGGGAAGAAGGAGCATGTTGTGTTTCTTGTCAAACAAACCAGCAAGACTGACGACCAGGACAACTTCTGTAGCACAGTAGTGTGTGTCAGTGGATATCCAGTAAGTACGAAACAGTCAAACATGTCACCTCTCTGCAAGTTTGGATCCTGTTTGCTCCATGGGTGTTTGATTACCTTCTCATACTGTTTTTGTTTTGTGGCAATATGGTTATATGTGTTTTCTTGGCCCACTTGGAGTCTGTGTGATTTTTTCCCAGGAGCCATTATCCAGAAGAATGAGAGACAGGAGTGTGTCACTGGCTGGGAAAAAGAGAGGATGGGACCTGATCAGAGCTGTGGTTCTGTCACGAAAAGGTTAGAGGTGCTACACAGAAGTAGATAGACTTTATCAAGAAATAGTTCCAGAATGTAACTTTACCTAAAAACTAAAAAAGTGTTGGTAGGCGTGTTATAATAACATTTTTCCAAAGTTAAACTGATCACATCATTCCATCAGTAGTTCATCTATGGTACCTTTAGTGACTGGAACAAACTGTCTACCATCACATCCATGCAGGTTGAATCTGGACTTGCATCTCCAAAAACTGTCTTTCTATATTCTATTTAAATCTCGCTGTTTTGTTCTTTGAGATTATGAATAGTTGTCAGTGAGTTGAATCTGGTTATCCTGGTTGATCCCTGAAGCCATTCCTGCTGCTGATTTCCAGCTTTTTTTCTACCCACAATTACGTGGCTTCCCTCTGTTCCTACTGTTTTCAATTGCAACTTCTCTATTTTGGCACTTTTTTTTTGAAAATATACCCCACTGTGGAGAATGAAGTTTCATGCTGATCCTCTTTTCATTTGTCTTTTTGATTCCTGCACTTCCTTCTAACCAACCAGTTCCAAAGTAATATGTATTGGTCAATTACCCTTAACTTCCCAGAGGTGTCCCTAGCAGAGGAACCATGGGTGTCACATTAATGATGAGCAAGTTCCTCTAACTTCGACACTCAGAACTTTGTACCACATTTTATGAAATAACCTCGAAAACCTCAAGGAAGTTCGCTGAGAGTTTAACTTTCCAAATAGTTTTTGGGTTCCCTGCTAAATACACTTCGTCAAGAAGGATAAAAGATAGGACTTTTCTTCAGTGTAGTACAGGAATTAAAAGAGTAAATGAGTCTGCTGGAGAACAGATGCTGTCGCACAACCAAAAGGCAACGCTGCTGGATCCTGTCTACATTCTGTGTTCGTTAACTATGATTTAAGTAAACGTATTTGATTGTGAAGCAACGAGTGTCCTTAATTTACTTCCCAGGCAGCCTCCAGAGTACCTTCACTCCATGTTACCCAGACAAGCTGTGGATGGAGGAGAAATGTTTCTGCAATGCTTTCCCTTTCCACATTGTCTTTGATGAAGATGTAAGGCTTCATGAGAATGTGGAAGTTTGTTTTAATTGACTGGCACATTTTAAATATGGGAAATCTTAATGCATCGTGTTTTATCTGCCTGTCTGTCTTTCTGTGTTTCTGCTCTCTATCCTGGATCAGCTGAAGGTAAAGCAGACAGGAGTGAACATACAGAAGTTTGTTCCGGGTCTAAAGACTCGAGGTGCTAAACTGGACCAATTTTTCACCATTATACACCCGCAGGTATATAATATTCTGCACTGTGACTCACTATGCCACTATCTTGCATTTCATAAGCCTGCATAGCTTATAGATAAGGAATATAGTGGTGAGCGATCATGAACACTGAACCTCTGTCCTCCAGGTGACTTTGACCATTGAAAGCATCAGGAAATTCATCAACAGTCAATTTGTCTTGAAGACCTACAGAGACGCGCTCACGCTCAAACTAAGAGGTGGGTTCTAATGAACAGCATCACAACACATTTTATAAACACCAATCCCCCACTGTGCGGCTCATTATAAAAATAACTGAGCTAATAAAATTAACTTCATCTTAGAAGTACTTTTGAGAAAGGTCTTGTTTAAAAAAAAAAAAAAAAGAACTTACGAAGTATAAATAATTAAATAACTTAATTACTGCAGAATTTTAAAAAACACTTATGTGAATGAGCAAATTACCTGCAGGATTTGCCTGATTGTGAGGAGGTCGTGCCTTAGGGGGTCCTCTGATCTACGTCTCACTTCTCTCAGGCTGAAGAGCTACTTGTTGTGCTCAAATGCCTTATGAATCACTGAGAAATAAAACTTCTCAAAGTCCTGAGGTGAACCTAACTTGTGTTGATGCTCAACTAGGTGAGGTAAAAGGAGCCCAGTGACTTTATTTGTGGACAAGTAAATAAAACCATGAAAAATGAATTGAGCTGTGGATAACCAAGAGTTGAAATGCATTCTGTTTATAAGTTGACCTGTGTGAAATGAATCTGTAGGTCAGATGCTGTGGATGGAGTCCCTTGGCTGTATGTTGTACCTCTGTTCTCCAAAGCTCCGAAGCCTCCAGGAGCTTCAGGATGTTGGCCTTCACCTGGCTGACCTTGCTCAGCACGACGTCACCAGAGACCTGGTTCTCCTCAACCAGCAACGTCTAGCTGAGATGGAGCTCACCAACCAGCTGGAGAGGAAAAAGGTAGGACAGCAGCTTTCAGGTCGTTCTTTAGTGTTCAGAGTAGCAGGCCAGTTCAGGATAATCAGCTCAGTGGTAATGATGGTCTTTTCGATCTGCAATCAATTCTGGTACCTTAAATATGAGGAATGTATTTTTCACTCCTGTATCAGTCCAGCAAACCTGTAAGGAAGCCAACCAACAATGTAAAACATACCAGCCTACTTTTGTTGGAGTTCTTTTACCTATAAGACTCACATTTTAATGCATTTATGTGTCACCCATAGTGTGAAAATATCAGTTCCACACAGTCAGAGAAAGGAAATCCAAGTGCTCCACTGAGTGCTGGGCTGCTAAAAGTGCTGTCAGGCGAACACTCATCTGACAGCAGTACAGGAGGTTGGACCACCGTTTGGTTCATACATTCTTTAACTGACTTTACTGACAGAGCAGTCAGAGCTGAGCGCATCGGAGCAGCCAGTAGACATGAGTTGTTCTGCCAGGACTCTGACTGCCTTTTGTCCAGCTCGCCTTCACTTCCATCACCTTCTATCAGTTATTTTGTAGTTTGGTACTTTTCTGACACCACTCAGATTGTGGAGTTTAACTCATGCACTGCTGCTTCCTTTCTATTTGTACAACTACTCAAAAATGAAGCAGAAATTTGACCACACACTGCATATAAAAGATGGATGTCGTCTCTAGTCCAATAAACCTGCATTCTGTCAAACAGCCAACAGGGGGCGACTCCTCTGGTTCAGCCTTATTAGAAAATGACTACTTCTCTCTTGATTTATTACCTGAGTAAGCATTTTCCTGATGAGTTTATGCTCTCATTCATTGCTTTTAAGTCTCCTTCACTATAGCCTGATGTTCATTTAGTAAATGATGGTCTCATTTAGAGTCAAATAGAGGATAAAGTAGGGTATGCTTTAGGGCGTGGCTACCTTGTGATTGACAGGTCTCTACTGTATTGTGTCAGATCCACCACTGTCTTGTTTCATCTGGTTAAAAAAGAGCTGTATAGTGATAGTCAAACTCCAAACTCGAAGCTCTAAAACGTCCACAAACTAATTTGTGACTTTACGGTGGCTACGTCTGTATTTTATTTATGTTCCGTGGATTTGACTGTTGACTTGAATCACTGACTTTTAGGAGACAGCCCTATACGTTCCACAGTCGCTGTTTGTCAGGTGCCTAAATTTGTCCAAAGAGACCATCCTGAATCTGACTGATAAGTGCAGAGGCTTGATAAATTTAAGCCTTGATTATACGCTGATGCAGACGTGCACACCGGCACCTGTAGACACCACAGATGCATAGTTGTTTTTACACTACTACTTTTTTTCTGTAGAAGTCTACTTTTTCTGCACAGACACATTACTAACGAGCATTCACACTATTGCCTATGAACTGTCCACATAGACACAAATATTGGACTGCATATGATCATGTTGAAGTGTTCGTACAGACCCTCGCAGACTTAGTGAGATAATGAAATTTCAGTCCAGTGCACCCTCTTAGACCTTTGTGGATGCAGAAAATAGAACACCAGCCTTTGCAAGTCACAACACCTCAGCTCTGCTATAGGCATTGTGCTGACATTTTACACTGCTGGAGGCTTTTTGTTGGTTCCACTTGTTGCAGATTTTTTTCTCCAATAAAATATTCATACATAAAGCTTTGTGCAGTGGATGCATTAATATGCTCTATAACCTTTATTTAACGGAGTACCTCATTGAAATGAAAATGAGACCTAAGTATAGCCGAAAGGAAGAAAAACAAACATGGTTGTACAACATAAATGGACAAATGCATACAACAACAATCATAGACATCTCTAATGATAAATTTAGATGTCTGAAGTCTGACTATATCTAAGTAAAAAGTAAATCTTTGTGAACTTTGAAAAGCAGCACTTGAAAGTGACTTCCTCTAAAATATAATAACTTATCTGTTGAATAGTACTTTTAAATAAAAGGATGAGTTATCTACAGACATATTAATAATAGCAGTGACTATATGAAAAAAAGTGTCATTTGTCAAACTAGAATAACCCATAAAACACCTAGACCTAAAAGTTATTGTTAAAAACACATCTTCAAAATCAGTCTGACATATTACAAAAGATTAGACGTGAGACTTTCTTTGAAGCTAGTTCACCCCAAGGTCTACTGTGTGTGTGTGAGTGTAGGAGGAACTGAGGATCCTGTCGCAGCATCTGGAGGCTGAAAAAGAGAAGACGGAGACTCTGCTGTACGCCATGCTTCCACGGCACATAGCTAATCAGCTTAAAGATGGGAAGAGCGTCGAGGCAGGTCTGTTTACCAACTCAGCTGTCTACACATCTATCTGTTGATCTGTCAAGGTGCAGTGTAGATTCTGTCATCCAGGTGATGGTAATCCTAAGTGTTCCAGTTAAAAGCAACTGGGCTTCTCTTTTTGGTTCTTGAGGATGTTTCAAATCTCATCCAAGAGTCTTCCTCAGTTCTACCCGTCAATGACCCAAGACGTAAAACCTGTGGCTGTCCTAACTGGACCTTTATTAAGTTAGAAAAGATATCCAGGAAAAAAATCACCACAACATAAAACAAAGAAAAGAACAAGCGGAACTGAAATAAAGCTAAAGTGTCTGAGAAACTTTCCAAAACAACCCTTTAAACTCAGCACAACACTAAGACAAAAACGGGTTCACTCTCAGGATGAAACAGGCAAATACCAGCTGAGCCACGTTGTATATGCAGTTCAATGCAGCGAGGAGTGCACAGACCTATATATATAGGGGAGACTAAACAATTGCTCCATTGCGCGAGACAGAAGGGCCAACAGGCAACTCTGAGGCATTCATTTGAGGACAGCAATGTTGTCTGTAAAGAGAGGAGGGGGTCTATATCACAACAGAGCAGGTACTTATAACATAGTCCTGAGATGCCTTCCTAGACAGTTTCACAACCTTTCAAACGATTTGTTAACTGCCCATGGTCATGTGATTTAGGGGTAGGAATACATACCTTGGACTCCCCACCAGTGGGAACTGAGAAAGGCTCTTGGACAAGATTGACCGATCAGACATAACATTATGACCACCTGCCTAATATTGTGTTGGTCCCCCTTATGTGGTCCAAAATGCTCTGAACCATTGGGCATGGACAAGAGGACCTCTCAGGGTGTCCTATGGGGTCTGGCACCAGGACGTTGACAGTGGATCATTTGGGTACTCTGGCTTATGCAGTGGGCCCTCTGTCAATTAAAATTGTGGAATGGGGTCTAGGAAGTTTGGAGGTCAAATCAACATCTTGGGCCATTGTCATGTTCCTCAAGATGTTCCTGATTGTTTGATGTTGTTGCCATGTGGTGGGGTGCATTTTCCTGCAGGGGTAGGCCAGTGACATTTGGGATTGCCATTTTCATGAGGGAGTGTGCTTGTTCTGGGACAATGTTTATTTGGGTGTCTAAGTCTCATCAACACGGATGTTAAAATCCAAGGTTTTCCATCAGAACACCACATAGTACCAATATGATCAATGTTATTCACTTCACCTGTCAGGAGTCAGAATGTTGTGGCTGATCGGTGTATATGTCTACAACAACAACAACATACTTTGAGTTCCTTTCTACTGAAGTACTTAGGATCTCTCAAAGTGTCTCTTTTTCAGGGGAGTTTGACGTCTGCACTATTTTGTTCAGTGATGTGGTAACCTTCACAAACATCTGCGCTGCCTGCGAGCCCATCCATATAGTTCACATGCTCAACTCCATGTACTCCAAGTTTGACAGACTCACCAGCATCCATGACATCTACAAGGTATTATTTGTCAGCTCCACATGTTTGCTACTCCTGCTGTTTTCAGCTTTACTATCTCCAAAAATCCTGTTTCAATGAATAAATAATCATGATTTACCAGTGAAGTAGTTAGACCTAAGGTTCAGTGGTGTTTTATTAAATATGAATCGACATTAAACATGCTTTTTGAAACGAACATTTCAGATTCATTAGTGTCACATCCATATTTGCATATTTTCCTCAGTGTATGTTTAATTCAGTGAGATCCCACATTCTATCTATGCTAGATAGTCAGAAGTTTACCATAATGTGTTTAACAGGATCATTGTATACATTTGTGTTTTGCATTGTTCAATCAAATACTGTCTGAATTTCCTTGTGGTGTACTGTTTAAAGGTTGAGACTATTGGTGATGCATACATGGTGGTTGGTGGCGTTCCCGTCCCTACAGAAACTCATGCTCACAGAGTGGCAAACTTTGCTCTGGGCATGAGGATTGCTGCCAGAGAAGTCACCAACCCTGTAACAGGAAAACCCATACAGGTGAGACATTATCATCAGTTGACAATTTGCCCATTTAGATCATGATCAAGAGAGGAGATATGGTGCCTTCTTAACAATGACTAGAGAAGGATTTTCAAGGATGAGTAGCCGTCTGTGAAAAGAAACGGTTTTGCTGAAGTGGAAAATCAGAAGCCAAGTTCCTCATTTCACAGCATTATTTTTATTTGACTCACTTCACACTCTCAGGTCAGTTTATGTCACTATTTAGACCACTATTGTGTTCATTTACACAAGCTTGCATGTACGTGCTGACATCTGTGTTTCAGATCCGTGTGGGTCTGCACACCGGCCCTGTGTTAGCTGGGGTGGTGGGCCAGAAGATGCCT